>BQNB010022467.1:0-62972 GCA_026074375.1 Tanacetum coccineum | reverse complement strand
TTCCAAGCCTTTCATGCATATGCTTGTATTTTAAATAAAACAAGACTCACGCAAGTAACGAAACGAATAATGGTATCTCCGAAAACTATGAAATTTTATATATTGCCTTAAAATATAAAAACGTGGTATTGCCAAAATACTACAATGTTTGGTGTCCCGGTTCACTCCCGGTGACGATTCTCAGATAAATAGCGGGAAAACTTCCCAGTTAAACTTAAAAGTTAAACGAAACTTTAAAAATTCAAATTAGCGACCGGTAACGGCTAAATTAATGAACGGAAATTTACGGGGTGTCACATATTTAAAGGTTGCATTCAGAAAATCGACTTGTTTTATTAGAGATCTTCAAAGAAACGATTTACTTACAAGTAGTCGTGAATCTGATCTCTACACAATTAAACTTCAAGAATCATATTCTCCTAATCCAATTTGTTTCATGGCTAAAGCTTTAATGTATCAAGCATGGTTATGCATGAACATCTTTCTCATTTGAACTTCGACACCGTCAACCTGCTTTCAAAGAAAGTTATTGTGAATGGCCTTCTCAAATTGAAGTTCATCAAAGACCACTTTTGTTCTTCTTGTAAGTTGGGTAAAGCTAAACGTAGCAATTTCAAGTCAAAGACTACCCCAAGCTCAAAGATGGTTATATTTGTTACACATGGATTTATGTGGTCCCTATGCGAGTTGAAAGCATCAATGGAATATTCTTGTTATTGTCGATGACTACTTCAGATATACATGAACTCATTTTCTGAGATCCAATGATGAAACACCGGAGGTTCTCATCAATTTCCTAAGGATGATTCAAAGAGGACTTCAGGCTCAGCTAAGAACAATGCAAACTGACAAAGGCACGAAGTTTCTGAATAAGACTCTTCAAACCTACTTTCAAGAAGAAGGCATTAGTTACCAAACATCAAATGCTCGAACACCTGAATAGAACGGCGTTATCGAAAGACGGAACTGTACTATCGTTGAGGTTGCTCGAACAATGCTAAGCGCTACTAATATTCCACTTTTCTTTTGGGCTGAAGCAATTGAAAATGCATGTTATACACAAAATCGTTCACTCATAATCCCTCATCATGAAAAGACACCATATACATTATCAATCAAAGGAAACCCAATCTTAAACATCTTCGCATGTTTGGCTGCAAATGTTATATAGTTCGAGATGATGACAATCTTGATAAGATGAAAGAAAAGGGTGATGCTTGTATTTTTTTGGGATATGCTTTTCTGTCTAAAGGATTTTGAGTTTATAACAAGAGAACAAGAATGATAGTCGAAACAATTCATGTCGACTTTGATGAATTACCAGAAATGGCGTCAGATCATGATAGCTTTGGCCCTGCTCTACAATGTCAAAGAACGGTGTCTGAACACAACAGTTTAGGCCCTACACCTCAATGTCAAGATAATCTTCCTTCAGTACATGCAACAAAGAATCAATCAATGTCAGAATTGGAATTTTTGTTCAGTCCAATGTTCAATGAATACTTCAAATAGGAGAATGAAGTTGTATCAAAGCCTTCCGCTGTCTCTTATACAAGAAATACAACTCAATCTACAACAACACCAGTTGCTGCAGAAGAACCTTAATTGATTATTCACAACATACATGATCCAATAACTCCAACTATACAAGTTCATGTTGAACAAGATAATACTATTCAAGCAGATTTTGCACAATTTGACGCATATGAGTTTATCAATCCTTTTGCTACACCGGTAACAGAAGTTGGTGAATCATCTTCATGTCACGTTAATCCTTCAAACATGCACCAATTCCAAAGACATCCTTCTGAATACCGTTGGACTAAAGACATTCATTGGAACAAGTTCGTGGTAATCCTTCTAAGCCAGTTCGAAAACAAGAGAGCTTGCTACCGATCCATAAATGTGTATGTTCGCACTCACCATGAGTAAAGCTGAACCAAAGAACATTAAGGAAGCAATGTTGATCATGCGTGGATTGAAGCAATGCAAGAAGAACTTCATCAGTTCGACAGACTCGGTGTCTAGGAATTTGTTGACAAACCATTTGGCAAAACGTTTATTGGTCTAAAGTGGTTATGGAAAAACAAGAAATATGAAGAGAGTATTGTCATTCGCAACGAGGTGCGTCTAGTGGCTAAGGGATATCGTCAGGAAGAGGGCATTGATTTCGGGGAATCTTTTGCACCAGTTGCTCAATTGGAAAATGTACGGATTTTCATTGCCTACGCTGCACACAAGTTATTTCCTATCTACCAGATGAACATCAAGACAACTTTTCTTAACGGTACACTAAAGGAGGAAGTATATGTCAGTTAGCCATACGGGTTTGTCGATCCAAATCATCTAAATAGAGTCTACCGCCTCAGGAAAGCACTCTATAGATTGAAACAGGCTCCAAAAGCATGGTATGATGAACTCTCAAAATTCCTGATTTCAAAAGGATTCACAAAAGGTACTATAGACCCTACCTTGTTTACGATAAGATATGAGGATGACATATTACTTGTGCAATTTTATGTAGACAATATAATTTCTGGGTCCATAAACCCAAAACTATCCAAAAAGTTTAAAAGGTTAATGCACAGTAGATTTGAAACGTCCATGATGGGGGAGCTGAAATTCTTTTTAGGACTTTAGATTTACCAATCCCCATGAGGTATCTTTATCAACCAAGCGAAGTACGCTTTAGATATCCTTAAGAAGCATGGTATGGACAAATGCGATAGCATTGGTACGCTAATGACCACTAAACCTAAGTTTGATGCAGATTTGAGTGGAATACCCATAGATTAAATGAAATATCATAGCATGATTAGGGCACTCATGTTTTTAACATCTAGCATACTAGATATAGTGCAAGCAACGCATTTCCTAGCACGTTATTAAGCACGACTAACATAAAAGCACATCAAGGAGGTTAAAAGAATCGTTTGGTACCTAAAGAAGACCATTTACATGGGACTCTGGTATCCAAATGACTTTGGTTTTGAACTAATCGCCTTTTCAGATGTTGATCACGCAGGTTGCTTAGACATGTGTAAAAGTACTTCTGGTGGGATACAATTCCTAGGTGACAAGTTAGTGAGTTGGTCGTCGAAAAAGCAGGACTGCACACAATGTCTACAGCCAAGGCCGAGTATGTGTCTCTATCTACCTGTTGCGCTCAAGTCCTTTGGATGCGAACACACCTGACAGATTATGGCTTCCACTTTGATAAAATACCTATGTATTATAACTCAAAGGCAGTTATAGCCATCTCGTGCAATCCGGTACAACATTCCCGCACCAAGCATGTCAATGTCCGATATCACTTCATTAAGGAGCAGGTAGAAAATGGTATTGTGGAATTGTACTTTGTTGGACAAATTACTAGTTAGTGGATTTATTTACGAAAGCTCATTCAAAATAAAGGTTTGAATACTTACTTTTCTGACTCGGTATGAGATGTTTGACTCCAACAAAACTTGAGGTCCTGGAAAACGAAGCTGCTTAAATATCTATCAAACATCATCATTGTAGATATTTTTGAAAAAGAAAATACAAAAATATAAAACCAAGAACAGAAAATACAAAAATATAAAATCAAAAAAAATTCAAAAATACCAAAAAGAATCTTCTCGAAATGTCTCTTGGAATCGATAATATTTACGTACCTAGAAATGTCGATTAACATTGACACGGGTGTGTAAATGAAGTTGTCGAGAAGGTTCAAACGTTTAAAACATTGGTTATTTCAACTTTTCTTATGCTATAACAGTTACTTCAGACTACTGTAACCCATACCTGAGTGTCACGGGAGAGTGTACGCTTTAGTGCGCTTATCCAAAGAAAATGAGAGAAGTATTCTTACAATGGTTTTCAAAATTGTTGAAGACAATTTTTAAAGTGCTTTAAATGTCAAATACTTATGGTATAATGCTTGTGGTATATTTCAAAATTGTATGTTCAACACTCCTTTCTCATGATACTTTTAAAAGTTGAATTATTTTTTATAAATGGATCAATTTTTAAAGGGGAGGGGGTTTGAAACCAAGTTTTAATGCATTTAGATACATTCTCACATGTATATTTTGTGTGATGTTTAAACAAGTGAAAGATGTTAAATGTAAAAAAATAACTTTCTCATTTTGTTTAAAACATATAAAAGTCGCTCAATCTCGATTTCACATGGAATTTTCATCGTCATAACCATATTTTATCAATGTCTTATATGTGGTGTCATATGTGAAATTAAGGGGGAGGCAAAAGAAAATTGTTCTAATAATTCATGCAATATATGTGTTAACATTTTTCTCCTCGTGAAATCTTTTTCATGTCTCAAATTTATATCAATTCGTATGAAAATAGTAAGAGATTAGTTATTTCTATAGGGGGAGAAAATATGATTAAAATGTGATCAAAGAAAAAGTAACATGATCTATAAGGCTCAAGAGTTTAAGTGCAAATAATTAACTCTGTCCTCCAAATGCGAAATAATTTTAAATATCGATGCACATGTGTAAGGGGAGCATTTCAAAAGAATGAAGCTCTCAAAGTGTTAAACATTTTGATTTATTTCAAACACTTTGATCGATTTTCAAATGGTTTTATGGTTTCGATCACTATACCCAACAACCCATTAACTCACAACGTCGATGGATTCATAAGGTGGTTAAGGTTAGATATTAGTCCTTTGATCCAACTAGAACTAGAGGGATCTATCCATGGAAATTCCATAGTTATATTAGAAGTCCTTATGTATGATTTGGAGATGAATGAGAAAAGGGATTAATGTTGACCAAGACATGATTTATCACCGGAACAAACACAACATGGTGATAGTAATGACGTCTTGGTAAAAATTGAAGGGATTGAAGAATAAAAAAGAAATGTAGGATAGAAGGTGAAAATAAAGAAGCCCTCCACACAGTTAGGCAGAAATCGAGTCAATACATAAACTATCAAAATCACAAAGATGATGTCTGATATTAAAGAAAGTCATCATGGACCCAGTGATGTGATGCACAACCCTTCCCAGCAATTCAAGTTTCTCTCAAAAGATACTTGTCTCATTTGTCACGGAGATACACACGTTATCTATTGACATCTCACTCCGACATTGTTGATATTGAAAAGGTGGTAGTCAGCTCTAACCTCCGATAACTAAAATCAAAGTGCGCTAATCGAGTCTAGAGCTAAGAGATCAATTATATAAATCTCATTAGGACACAATTCAAACAAAACACTTTTTTATCAATAAGAACACAAGTGATAATAATAGAGTCCTACGCATTATCCTTGTGATCTTGGCAGAACATTCATAGTGATACTCTTTAGTATTTCATAGTGACGAATGGAAATCCTTCTAGTGTCAACATCAAACAGCACTATGGAAGATGACTTGCGAGATTCTATATGAATCAAACTTGTGACAATTAGAAATCCAATGAGATCCATTATATATGAATTGACGACTCAATCATTGAAATTGTAATTCAGTGATTCACTCTTACCGTTTTATTAGTAGCAATACTATTAGTGAGATAGCCTGCTTTGAGGCGTTTCGGTAAGTAAAACTATCAAGTACGGTGAATCTAATGCATTTATGTTAGAGGATCTTATGCTTACTGTGAAATCCGTCACCAAATCAGGTTGGTCAACTTTGAACATTAAGCTAATGTTCGTCATCTAGTTAAGTTTTTTTTTCAAACGACAATTTTTAACTATCTCACAATATTACAACACAATCTATCTCACATGTCCTAAGCGGGACTTGAGCCGACAACCATTTGATTAGGGAGCTTCTCACACATCATGAGGTATCATTGGGACACAAGCCCTTTGGTGTCGTCTAGTTAAGTTTAGATGCGTAAGTGATTTGGAGAACATAGAAAACAAGAAATTCTAGGAATTAAGTGGTTTAGCCATTTTAGTTCCCCTTAATTGTGTTAGTCGTAAAGAAATTCTATGTATAAACGTTTTCCCTAAAACGTTGAAATAATCCTTTTAAAGCACCTTCAAGAACCATGGTTTTACGAACGTGCCTTCGACCTATGAATCTAATTAAACGTCCTTAATGGTCAATGATATTCTCATATCATTTTAAGTTGTTAGGGTCACTCACACTTGAAAACTTAAGCCATTTCACACTTTATGTCTTTTACGTCCACCCGACAACTCACTATTGTATTTTAACGTTTATGTTTAACCTTTACACTTTAGCACTTACATTTCTTTTACATACATATATACACATTATATTACCCACCCCCCCCCCCCCTTCACATGTGAGTCGGTCAAATCCACCCAACACACACACACAAAACATCATTATTAGTTTTACTTCCCTTTAAACACTCCAACACCCCACCACCCCTTACAACCAATCCTATTCACTTCCTTCTTCATTTTCATACTCAATTTACTCCTCTCCTCCTGCTAAAAACAGTAAAATCCCCTCACTCCACTCAAACCATTACTAAATTTTTAGCTAAACACAAAAACACACATCCAAAAACTCTCTTTAGAACACCAAATCCTTCTCCATCACTTACATCCATTGTATCCCACCAGGAAGACTTGTATTTTAACCAACATATACCACAATTTAAACCCTCAAGAAACTCAATAGCAAGGTCATTTTCTCAAAAAAACAAATCTCTAAAGGTATTTTCATGGTGCAAGACGACACGTGTCCAATCTTGCACCAAAAGCCTTCATCTTGGTCTTTTATGTACTTTTTAATAACATGCATTTGTATAAACTTTTGATAAATTGAGCTGCTAATTTTATTGGTGTTAAAACACATCTAATAAATTTTAAAAAATTAATAGTAATGAATTTTGATTGGTCTTGTAAGTATCGGTAAAGATAGAGTCTTTAAAAGTAACCTAAAATCTTGTGTTTTGACTATTTTATGCACTTTTGAGTTCATGCAAAAAGATTGAGTTTTGATTCATATCCTACTGAGATTAGGGTGTTAAACTGATGTTATGACATGGGTAAAATGAGTTTGGTTCTTGTTTAGGTCGTTTGGGAGTGTTTGGTTACAAAACTAGTCACTTGAAATGGGTAAATTTTAAGAAAAGCATGTTGATTGAATTTTTAAGTCAACTTATTTGGGTCATAACTTGGTCAAAATATGATATTGAGCCTAACATTAAGTACTTTGAAATAGCTTTCCAACCCCACTGACCTTGCATTTTTTAGGAGTTTAGGTCAGTCAAAACCCGTTTGTAAGTCAAGTATGTAAAGCTAAGATTTAAGGACATGTTTGATGTCTCGAGTTCAAAAATTCCTAAATAATTCATACAATGGTCTTGTTGCAAGATTCTAACTCCCACACTTTGGTATTAGTTTATACTTTACACAAATATAAATTTTTAGAGTTGGAAGTCACTTTTGGAAAATTGTCTAAATGATTTGAAACAAGGGTCTAAGGAGTCCATTTCCCAGATTTAGCCAAGTGAGTTGTTTTGAGTATAAATCACTTGTACTTGCATATTAAGGTCTAAAAATGATTGTAAAACTAAATCAAGATATAAACTTAATGTCATTTAAAACCTAGAAGCTAGATTCATTTAAACTCGTTTTATCACCTGTACAAGTTGTTATGTCCAGAACTGGACTTGACTTTTGTATGGGCCATTTGGGTAGGTTAAACCCCTTGGAAAATTCTATAAAAATTCAAGTGTGAATCTAATACATGATATTTAGACATGTGAGAATTATTGGAACAAAAACCATTTTGAACTTGGTCAAACGGAGACTCGAAGTGATCGCATTTTTAGGACAAGTTTAGTAATTTCACGAGTAATGCTAAAAAATGACTTGTAGTGACAAGCCAAGCTAATAACTTAACTAATAAACGTATAATTGGCCTGATCATATCATTTAGAGTCTAATTAGTATTATTTGAATGTATTAGCTTGTAGTTAGAAGGTGCACGTTCATCGGGTTCCTAGTTGTTTTTCGTTGAGCCGAGTTTGTACTCACTTCACTTAACCGCTAAGGTAAGTTTCATAGCCCCATTTTACTTGTGTATTTCCTTGGGGGAAATGATACTAAAATACTATTTTTGAATGTTTTTATGATGTGATACAATGTTTTCATATTTTGGACGAGACGTGTGATTTGATTGCTATACATGCCTTATTATGTGGAATCATTTTGTGTGATTTAGTGATGCACACATGTTTAATTCCGGCCTGGAGCCTAAGGATATATTGATAGTACCATTTGGGTTGACATCCCCACCTTTGGTATTTCTGTGTATGTTTTGTCCAATGGTGTATATTATCCGAGCAAGTTTATGTGTGATGTAGTCATGAGGCTCAGTTGTTGCGATGGTGTGATTTTATTTAAGTGCTTGTATATGCAAATCTTACTCACTATTGTCCTAAATGTATTATATGCACAACAAATGGGTTTAATACTTAAACCTACAAGCTCACCAACTTTATGTTGATGTTTTCAAGTATTCATTTTCAGGTGATAACAATAAAGATGCATAAGGAGAATAATGTTTTTTGCCTTGTTTAGTGAGACCTAAGTTGGAACCCTCTTGGGTCGATGTCATTGAATGACTTGCATTTATCTCTTGTTTATGAATTCCTTTGAATTTGTTTTGTGGTATGTTGTCCTGGCATGTGGGATTTTAGTACATTATTTATAACTATATTGTTGTGACATTTACATCGTGATGCAAGTCTCGGATCGTATTCGATGTCGTTGTGACACATTATATTGGATGTTCATTTAGTAAATTCTCTATTTATGTTTTACCAATGCTTTATGACGGTTCCTCTTCGTCACGCCTTGTGTTTTCGCTTACGGCGGGGTGTGACATATTTATATCAAAGCCATTGGTTATAGAGAACTAGGTGGTTTAACTTAGACTATAACCTAAGTACCCTCATATAGCATGTATAATAGGAACTATGTGTGAAATTATGTGTATACTTATTTGCTTTACGAGTTATTGGTGCCTAAGTGAGACTTCTGTGTGCTATTTGAAACAATCCTAGAATACGATGACATTAAAGGCATGCCTATGTGATACAAGTATTATGATGTATGCCCAATGTGATAATAGTTACATCATATAACATGGATTTATTGGGTTCATAGGATGACTCGAGAAATTTTTTAGAACAATAAGCATAGATGAGATAAAATCTTAGCAGACTTTTATGACATCTTTAATATGTCATAGTCATCCCTATTACACACGGCGTTCTAAACCGATGAGTCAGGTTGCATAATTTGTTACCTCGTGAATAACCTCCCCTTACAGTGTCGTCTCATTAGTTTTTTCGTCATATGACCACGACCTTAGGGAAGATTTGTGAATCAGAAAGGACTACTAAGAGAGTAATCAATAACCTTATGATTTTTAAATAGGTTATTTTAGTTGACCATGATAACAATTTTCATCCCGACGTCCATGTTTCGGAGATGGTACTGATTCGGATAAGTCAAGTCTTTTGATAACAAAATTCATGGCAGTTAAATGTTTTCTATAATACCTTTTTAAGCATGGTGTTTCAGTAGTTTTTAGCAGTTGCATTATTTTAGTAGCAAAACCATTGTATTATAATATATGTTTAAATATCAAATTTTGTTATACTCAACCCCCGTTGAAAAAATTTTGTTTTTATTAAAAATTTAAAACCCCTTTGTAACAGTTTCATTGTACTTACCTATTACGATTTTAAAACATTAAAATCTTTATTATACATTACCTAAAATACATTCTTATTAAAACTCTTTTTATTATGAATTACGTTGGGAAACAAACTTTGTTAAAGGTTACTACAAAGTACGAACTTTTTCAAACCTATTATTTTGCATAACTATCATTATAGAAAATGTAAAACTATGTATGGGAGGATGTTTATCGATGTTTCTCTATATAAACTTTTGTGGCACTTCTTTTGCATGATTGTTATTACCATAAATATCAAGCTATATTATATGTATACACGTTACTCAAAGTATATTTTGGTCAAATATTTGCTCAAATAAATGTTTGTGGAAAAATCATAAAACTCTACCTCCAACAGGAAACACACGCGACTCGGGAACAAATCTTGGTATACCATTCATTATGTCAATAACACCCGGTAGACCCGATTATGTCTTTGATAGAAAGGCCATTTGCAAGGCTTGCCTCATATCTTCCCTTTTAGTGACAAGCTCATATACATGGACAATTGCTATGTCGTTTATCACACCCCTAGAAATTTCATGAAAAATATATGCCTAAATCTTTTGATCATTTTCCTCAAACCATGGAAGGTTCCTCCATCACCGGTTATCCTTGCTGCATACTTTAATTCGATCCGAGTTAGAATTAGGAAGCGTGCAACCGTAAAAAGTAGAAACATGTAGAAATTTGTAAGTCTTGTCGATTACCGTATTCAAATAACAGTATAAACCAATAGGAGCGTTCGTGGATGCAACTTTGGACTAGAGAACTATTCCTTTTCTCTCTCGACTTAATACCTTTCAGTCATGGAAGTCTTGACGCAACTAGGGAGATGGACTTATTGTTGAAGCTTAAGGCTGAAACAGTTGCCAAGTGAAGATTGCCCGAATTCCTTTGTCAAACGATGATGTACTCAAGAATTCCTGAAGAGCGACCTGAAGAGAAATTGAAACACCTTACGAATTATGAATACGAACGTGAAGAAATTCAAAGATTTTCTGATTGCACGAGACTTTTCGAAGACCTATCAGGATTAACTCCCCCACATGGACAAGTTGAATTTCGCATAAACTTAATTCCTAGAGCTACACCGATTGCGAGATTTCCGTACCGGTTGGCGCCTCCTGAAATGCAATAGTTTCTCTATTCCAGCACTTCAACACTCTCACATTCTCTCCAATACTTTTCCGGCCTTTTTTTATTAAGAATGTGCATTGATTATTGGAAATCAAACAAGTTAAAAATCAAGAGTCGTTACCTACTTCCCCGAGTTAATGATCCATCCGACCAACTAAATGATGCTGAACATTTATTTTCTTTCCTTTCAAAACAATTAACCCTTGATCACGAAATCAACAACTTAAAGCTCGCCATGAAAAAAATCCTTAAGACAACATTTAGGACCAAATACACACGCTTTGATTCTTAGTGTTACCATTTTACTAACGAACGCACTGAGTGTGTTCTCGAGTTTGAGGAACGAAGTATAGAGGCCATAAGCAGATGAGTTCGTTACTTTACTTATCGACGACATATTGACTTAATTGTGTACGAACAAATATCACATACAACTTTTGAACTGACTTTTTCCATACACCTCTAGTTAAGACCTCCCATCTTTTGGGATCTTAACCATAAACTCTCATTTATAAACCATTAACTTTTCTTCTTTCAATTATAACAAATTAAACTCGTAAGTGTTGCATAAAAGGTTACATCAAAACTCAAGTTCGTAAATATAATTATTTGCCGCTATAAATCGTTTTTATGCAAATATTTACATAAATAATATGTTCTAGGTAGTTAACGATCAAATATGTCATACTCACAAAAGAAGTATAAATGATTTTTTCCGTCGTAACATACGTTTACAAAATCTATAACCTCATTTAAACAAGATAATGAAACTACACGTGGCACAATTCAACACAAATAACCATTTGTAAAAGTACATGTGTCCCTTTCATAGTGAACTTCCGTAAGTGTGTGAATAAATAAAAGGGAAATTCCCCTTTTATCCTTGACTCAATAACTATTTAGATATTTATTAACATAAGAAATCACACTATGCATTAATCTTTTGTTAACTACGCGCACAAATTGCACTGTTTTTTTAGTAAGCGTGTGAATCAATAAAAGGTAAATTTCCATTTTATCTTTGACTCAATAACTACTTAGATATTTATTAACATAAGAAATCACACTATGCATTAATCTTTTGTTAACTACACGTACAAATTGCACTAATTTTTTTTAATTCTTTTGCCAATGTAAATGATTTTTTTATCTTCGAAACGAGCCTAATATTCATATACTTTTGAAATGATTTGAAACTTTTATTATTTAACCCATTATATAGTTTTTATGTAAGATAATATGTACAAAACATTACAACTATTTTAAAAAGTATATAAATATTAGGCTCATTGCGAATATAAAATAAAAATGTTTACGTTGACGAAAAACTGCAATTGTTGAAAGCAAATATGAGATCGATGCTCAAATAAAAGTATCGATTAGTGTTGATAACTACGCTCTCATATTGCGATAATTTGTGTTTTAATTTTTTCGCAAATGTAAACGTTTTTATTTTATATTCGAAACGAGCCTAATATTCATATGATTTTGAAATGATTTGAAACTTTTATTATGTAACCCATTATATAGGTTTTATGTTAGATAACAAATATGCATAAAACATTACAACTCCTTATAAAAGTATATGAATATTAAGCTCATTTAGAATATAAAAAATGTTTACGTTGCCAAAAACATGCAGTTTTATTGATAAAAATATGAGATATGCTCGAATAAAACTATAGCAATAGTTGTATTTATATCATAGTTAGACCTGTTATACATAGTTGACCAAAAAATATAGAAAAGATATATACAATTGATATTTCAAAGTCAAAGACATCTACCAGCAAGATCCCATATAGTTAACCCATATATTTTCCAGCACCAGTATACCCATATAACTCTTTCAAATTGGGGGAAATCTCATTTGCATCAAGATCGTTGATTTCAATATTCATATTTCAGGTTATATATCATCATTCTTTGTTTACATTTTGCTTCTTATTTGTTTCACTTGTAGGGTTTTTAATAATTAACTAATTGGATTGAAAATTGGTTGGTTTAATTAGTATAGTATGACAACATTATTTTTTGGTTAACTATCGTATGTTATAATATATTATAAAGTTTACATCTTTATAATTTTGTGAACCATGAAATCAGGAACACTATTTTCTGTATGTGTCAAAGTTTTTTAAAAAATTATTAAATCAGTCAATAACTGCTACCCATTATCTCCTACATACCTTGTAAATGTAGTTGTAGTTACCTAAAACGGTTAATCAATCACACGATCTACTACCTTGTGGATCTATAAATAGCTATCATAAGGCAAGTGTTATCACCAGTTTCTACTGAGAAACAAACCCACAAACTATTCAAGATGGTTAATCAGTCATTTCTTATCAGCAACATTTACGCAGTTAAAGATAATTTCTCCATCAATGCGAAGGTTGTTCGTCTGTGGCGGCAGTATTACTATGGCGGTGACACTTTGGCTAGCATGGACATGATTCTGATGGATCAAGAGGTCTGAATTTTCAATATACTAATATTTTTTTATACATTTATTGTTTGTAACAATTTTTCTTAGGTTTGTAACTATTGCATATTTATGTTTTCGTTTATTAGGGTTCAAGGATAAGTGCCACAATTAGTAACAAGATGGTTTCTCTGTTTGATTCTCTTTTAAAGGAGGGTGGAAGTGTTAGTTTGAGCAACTTTTATGTTGTCAAAAATAATGCTCCATACAAAGTCGCCAGCCATCCATTTAAGATTAACTTTCACAAGAAGACAAAAGTGAAGGCTATTCAGTCTGTTTTTTCATCTAAGTATGGGTTCTCTTTTTTGCCTTTTACTGAATTTGTTGAAGACAATGTTAAGGAAGACCAAGTTGTATGTGAGTTTCGTCAATAAGTTTATATACTAAAACTATATATTTGAATTTAAATGAAGCATTTAAAACATGTAACTTATATATATGTTTAAATTTTCAAATGTAATCGGACATGTTGCTGTTGTTGGCGATGTTGTTTACGGAGAAAGGAAAGGCAAGAAGAATAGAAGAATGGTTGTTGAGTTGACAGATATAGAGTAAGTTATATGCGTATATTTATTTTCAAATGATATACTACAATTGTAACCATTTTACTATTATATTTTTAATTACAAAACTTTTTTTTAAACAGGGGACTAAAATTGAAATGCACACTTTGGGATGCTTTTATCAATGACTTTAAGACCAGAATGGAATCTTCATTCGATCATATTAAAGTGTGTGTCTTTTAGTTTGGAAGTGTCCGTAAGTACAGAGGTACGTATGTCCGAATATAAATGTTTAAGTGTTGTTGAAACTGCATATTCGCAATGTCCATACTACCATATTGGGGTTCCGGTGTTATTATACATCTACGAAAATATATTTAATTATAGACTTTGCCAACTTTATCAGTTTTGTAGTCTGTTTAATTTAAATTGTTAGCGTCAAGTATAATTGATTACGTCTCTATGATTCTAGGTCTGTTAAAATCAACTGTTGTCGCATGATGCTGCTACTATGTGTTTGAGTTATATAACTAATTATTTACAGCTTTTCCCGTTTTATAAAATTTTAATGTTATATCTAAACAAAGTGTTATATTTGTACTTATATCAGAATTCGTCAGGGTTTCAAACACCTTTTACTCAAGCCGTTTTTTCATCAATGAGGAGATTCCTAAAATTGATGACTTCAGGCTAAGGTATGACTATGCTACACTTTATCTAACACATATGCCCACTATATATGAACATTTAATCTGATATATTATCCTCGTTTATACATGAAGATAATTCCTTCTTTTAACTTAATCAGGCTTCTTGCACGAGTTGGTGATGACACTTCATCACTTCAAGTTTCAAACCTCACATCTAAATCATCTCAGGCATTAGAGGAGAAGTCTTTCTTTTATGGAACGAAATATGTTAATCTTGAGCAACTTATGGATGTTATTGAGGTTTCTATTCTTTAACCATCATTGTATCATTTTATTTTTAGTTTTTTGACTAATGTAGTTGTATAACTACATGAAAACAAACAATATATTAAAAATTACTAAGTTTCATTTTGTTCATCTTTGTAGCCATGTGCTTGTGTTGCTTTAGCAACAATAACATCAATTAAATATGAAGAAGGGTGGGTTTACATTGCATGTTGTGAGTGCAATTGCAAAGCTGTTCCTAATGAAGATGAATCGAGTAGCAAGAAAGCTTGAAAAAGGAAGACCCGTAATACTTATAAATTAGAAAACCTATGGTCCGGATTTGTTGATGTTATTCCAAAGTAAAAAGAAGTTTTTACGACACAATTTTTTTTTCTTAAGTTGAGATTTTTAATAACATTATTCTTTTGTAATTATATGCATATTTAGAGTTTAGATGAGGGTCAGTGATGATTCAACTTGTGCCTCATTCTTAATGTTTGACCGAGATGTGTTCAACATTGTTGATAGAAGTGCGTACGTGTTGAAGGAAGAAAAAGCTACAAAACCTAATGTAGCAGAGTACCCATATGATTTGAACAAGTTGGTTTGAAAGACATTGTTATCCAGGGTGGATGTTAGTAGGTACAACCTGATCAACAACTATGTTGTTTACACTATTGGTCGAATGACTTAAAGTGAGCTGCACATTAAATCATTCATTAAGTTATATGCTGATGAAATGGTAAGTATATTAATTGAATTGGATATTTATAAATTAATGTGTCATACACTGTAAATGACATTTATCTATCTAAATTATCATTGAACCTGTTTTGCAATTTTAGACTGAAGTTAAAGATGTGAATAAAGATGGTTATGACACAGATGTTGATAATGAAGAACCAATACTTGAAACAACTCAAACCCCAATATTGCAAACAAGTACTCCATCTAAGGTATACTATAATTGTATACTTATACTTATTTTCATGTGTCGTACATTATTGAAATAATAATTATTAAAACTCCAGTATTCTGTTTAAATGTAATAAAATAATACAATGATATAGCAGGATGTGAAATCATCTATGTCTGAAAATGTGGTAAAGGTTGAACCAGTTGAAGTTACTGCAACACCTCTACAAGGAAAACATGGTATTGTTGATGTTGATAAGGATAATTTTGATCCGTTTGTAACTTTAAGAAACAAGAAGAAGGTCGTATTTTCACGCAGAGACAAATGACTAGTTGAGACAAAGGTGGATAGTGTGACGTTGGCAGTGGCTGTTTTAAGTATTAGTAGATTTATGTTTGTGTTTGTGTTAGGAATCTATGTCTAAGTTGTTTTAATGTATGTTCTAAGTCTTGTGTGTTTAGGCTATAATGCCAAGTGACTTAAGTTTGTTAGTTTAAGTTTTAGTCTTCTGTTTAGGCTATTATTCCAAACTTACTTTTAAGTGTGTCTGTTTATGTTAAGTTATAAAGTTATTTATTGGGTTCCTTTTCAAATTGTGTTTAAATCACTATATCTATCTATGACCACTTATACTCTTTGACATGATTCCAATATACTTTGAAGATAAAAACCTGCATATTCTGTATAATTGTAATATGCACACAAATGGTTACTAACGACATAAACACTGAATTATATCAACCTGAAATGAACAAAAAGAAAACACTGAACTCTTACTACAAAGTGAAACCATGTTACTCACTGAATCTATATAGCTTATTAAAACAATATTTGAAGATGAACCTTTACACCTGACTGAAAACATACTAATTAGGGGTGGCAGTTCGGGTCGGGTTTGGGTTGGCGGATTTGGGTTAGCAGGTTAGCGGGTCAGAAAACCCCAACCCAAACCTGACCCATATAAATAATCGGGTCAGCTATGTCAACCTTAACCTCTTTACACATAACCTAAACCTGACCCATTTAACCCGTATATATACTTGGGTTGCGGGTTAAATAGGTTACACGGGTTGAATAGGTTAAACGGGTTTCAGGTTGACCCATTTAACCCGTTTTATATATAAAAGTTGGCACATTACATAGGTTAAACGGGTTAAACGAGTTTGCGGGTCGACCCGTTTAACCCATTTAACACATATAATAAAATATAAATAATTTCTAATTTAATAAAAAAAAATCTTAAACGGGTTGGCGGGTCAACCCGCTTAATTTATTCTCAACCCAAACCTAACCTGTTTAATAAACGGGTCAGATGGGTCGACCCAAACCCGACCCGAAATCTATCAGACTCAACCTGAACCTGTTAATTTTTGTGTCGGTTTCAGGTCGGGTTTCGTGTCGGGTTGAAAATTGCCACCCCTGATACTAATTGAAGCACCAAACCTGAAGCAAATAAACCTTAACGGAATATTCTTTGGATATCCTGACCTTTAAAACTCACTAAACAAATTGCAATGCAGGACTGGACAGAACCAAAGTAAGTCACTTAATCTTTATATCTAACTGACTTAATACCATTAGAACCAAACTTACTAACTAAAATTATATTCCAAACTGACCAAATGCCCATTAAAGCAATGATTAAACCTGAACCTATATATATATATTAGTTAAAACATACTCATTGAAAGATAAAAATTAAATGAGTACCAAATACCATTTATTTCGATCTTGAAACCTTTATCAATAACAAACATTTTGTTAAGGCCCAACCACATTTGAACTGAATCACCAGCAGTAACTAAACCACTTTTTAAATTAATAATATTGCAGCACCAAACACATAAACACCTAAAATTTAAGGCTGCTACAAATATATAACTAACCCGACATGTTTTTAGTATTACCCTGCTGGTCTTTGAACTTTACAAAAAGTTAATACAAAACAAATCAAAAACAATAATAAAGAAACTAAAAATACATAATTCATAATTTTAAACATACCATTACAAAAGACTTACGATATTAAAAGTATGTACACCTCCTAATGTACTAATAAGCTAAACAATCCATTCACATGGATCCTTTTTTTAAAATACATACACTAATGCTTAAGTCAGCACAAACAAAAGATTATTAAGGACGTGTACATTCTAGCTTTTAAAGCACTTAACTGGAATCATTCTAAAACAACAATTACACTAGCTTGCTGACATTGAAGCACATGGGTTAATTTGAAGTGATGTTACTCGTTGAAAAAACATCATATCACCCACGTTAACCTCCAAAATCTATCTATCTATCTATATATTCATTAAATCGGGATAATAAAGGAGCACATGACACAATATTAACATAGCTATGTCATCTTTTTACACGTGTCGAGTTCTTATGAGTTTTGTTCCCACTGAGTTTTTTAGGACATTTACAAAGGAAGGATAACCCACCATGTTTCTGTAACTGCTTTCCCCAACTGCCAGCTAAAACTGAATACCAAGAAAAAAATAAAGAAAACTATTAACATTTTGTCCCGATCAATCGTGTCTTTGATTCCATCTTATCATGCCACAGAATCGCTCCAAAAATGCATATTCAGAGGAAAGCATTACGATCATCTTGATTTGCGGTTCAATCTTTTGACGGTAGGATTTTTCTTTGTATAATTCATTATAATTTGAGTTATTGTGGTGCACTTATAATTGGTTCAATTAATATGCATATAAAGTGTTTGATGAAATGCATAAATTAATGGAGTTTATCAAAGTTATGAAAATATTGTGTCCATAGGATAGATCCTTGCTTTGTGGTTTTGACTTTGATAATATGATTTTTTATGCAAAATCCAAGGTATAGGTGGTTGTTTGTTCAACTATTAAGTTCGCACAAATGTTTACTAACACCATGATATTAAAGCACTATGAATTGAACATATTTATTGAGAACATATTTACAATAACCATGATCTATTCTTGACATTTAAATTTTGTTTGGAGATGCTTAGTTTTGTAATGTTAATACTAAGTATATGCGTGTACTTAATATGTTAATCATATCATTATCTTTAATCAAGTTACGCAGGAAGCTGTGGCTAATGTTGGACACCCGAAGATTAGATGTTGTATGGGTTGTATCTTCGGCTTTACATTTTGTTTATGTGTCGTGGCTTTCATGTATTCCTATTTAACAACAGAAAGGATATATGTATGTTAATGATGAGGATACAATTATATATTAACTAATGATTTATCTTTATAAAACTATTAGATTATTGGAATATGCAATACAAAACTTTTGTTGTCTTTAATCAGGGCATCAAGAGTGTTAGGATCTTGAACTAGATAGATCTTCTAGCCTTTGAGAATGTATAGTACTTATGTAATCACAAGCACATACGTGAGAGACTCCAGCAAATATTTAGGCGGAAACTAAATAATTCAATAAAGAAGAACAAATTGAACAACGATCCTCTATGGATCTTTCTATTGATAATAAATTTATTTTGTGGACTTTTACAATGGTGTGCATTACTTATGCTAACAGGTTTCTTTTATTGGAGAAGAAACCCTAAATCGGTCAACAAGAAAACTAAATCTCGTAAGAGATATACATAAATATTCAATCACCTTCCTAATTTATCTCATTCCTATTATTAATGAGATATTACAGAATATAACTATAATCCTTAATTACATTAATTACGTCTTTCAATAACAATCAGCAGATTCTATCAATGACCAGCAGGAACGAGAAATTGACTGCAGAACTAAATATACTATGTCAGGAATGCTTACTTGATCTGCACGAGCCGGAACGACTTAGTGCTATATGCAGAAGAGTATATGTATAACATGCAGGTAAGACAATTAGTCGTTTGTAATTTGTTACCATTCAATCATCCTACCTAAACTTGGTGTTGACTCCGTTAATTCCAAGTTTCTAGATAGTCTTCTCGAAGCAAGAGCGATTGGAAAAAACCGTCAGCCTACACAAGCAAGCAGAAACTAGAGAAGGCACAGCTGAATCAAAGAACCAGCTGATCTCGATGACAGAAGAATCAAATGAGGCAACATATATCTCTAAAGCAGCAACTTCATGATTTGCTGCAACAGCAACATTTGGACAGTCGGTACATTCTCATCAAAAAAATTTCAGTTATTCTCATCACTTCCAGGGTGTGTGAACTCCTTTGAGAGGTGAATCATTGAAAAAATGTTAATTGGATTTGGAGTGTCTTCTTTACCAGTCTAGCCATTAACTCTGGAGCTAGTCAGTTCTTTGGCACCTGAAAGGTGTATGTCCATGGTCAACTGAGAACCATTTCAACTCTCAAGTGCTTGAAACATTGGGAGTTGAATACCATATGGTTTGGGCAAACCATTACAGCCACTTCAACGGATTGATTACCTTTACCTGTAGCCGTTTGCTAAGGGCTAGTCAATCCTTTGGCACCTAGAAAAAGGTAATTCCAGGTGGATTGATGACCATGTTCAACTCTTTGTAAATGAAAACATGGTGTGTCCGTTAAAACCATTCAATTTTGAGTATATTGTCACATAGCAACGGAATTGAGAAAGGTCTTGTAACATGTTTTAAGGCACGTTTGCTATGGTCTAGACTTTTCTTCCAAAGAATATGGAAAGTGTTAACATCCAGTTTTGTGGTCAAACCTGGAAACCATTCAACGGATTTGAAAAGTCTTTACCAAGAGTTGTACCCTCCTTTGACATGCCACTCTTTGTCCAAGACTTGTGAGTGAAGGCCATAGGATCTTCGCTGTGCAACAACTTCAGCTCTCAACGGATTTGGGTTTTACACACTAAAGCCGTTTGCAGTGGTGAGCCAAAACTCTTTCTCGGCTGTTAGCCATGGTGGGTGTTGAAAAACCATTTGTCGTGCATGAAGCACTAACACCTAAATTTATACAACACGAGACTATCAGTATAACACTAACTAAGAGTAAATGTTTTTTTTTTTTTTTTTTTTTTTTAAAAAATAATACTACGAAGAATTGAAAAACAATACACTAATATCAATACACTAACTTACATAGGAGCAGACGGCAAGAAACTAATACGGACTTCCCGCAATCGCATCATGTGAAACCGTCTGAATAACACGTACAGCAAC
This sequence comes from Tanacetum coccineum, assembly GCA_026074375.1. NCBI lineage: Eukaryota > Viridiplantae > Streptophyta > Magnoliopsida > Asterales > Asteraceae > Tanacetum > Tanacetum coccineum. Next base: position 42,196 of record BQNB010022467.1, on the reverse strand, counting down.
ACAAATAACAACAAATCCAAAAAAAAAATAAAACATATAAATCCCGACAGTCATGAGGGTGGAAACTGTCGGCCTGTGATGCAAATCTTACTTTTCTAGCAGTGTGAGCGGATAGGAATAGACTTGTCCACAAACATATAAACGGTTTTCCCATGTGTTAAGTCCAGTACATGAACAGAGCTCTTGGGATATAATCTCCAACCACTCACAAACCGCATTCATCTTGTGTTCCTCAAATAATCTTCCACATCATCAGAATGTAAGAGGAATGACAAACAGATTGCGTCTCTCCATAAGGTCTAAACCCAATATCTACATCTGGATTGAGCCGAAGGACCACCTTTATTATCCCTGTTTATCCGCTGACCGTAAAAGAAGGGAGATACTATACGTTAGACATCGAGGCAGCACTATTTAAGGTAGGAAAAAGTTTTGGTGCCAGCGAGACTTTAATGTATAATACACATGATTAATTAGTGGTTACGTAGCGGGCAACAGCCAATCTCACAATCTTTACAATGCTCCATACGGAATAGGGGGGAATATAATCCTCTATATCTATCATCATCTCTCTCTCAGAACTTAGGAAGTCGTCAAATGGTCTATCCCACAAAGAGGTATCACTTCGCACCCCACGATGTTTACTACGAGACCGAGGAGGAGAAGAGGTAGATTCAGAAATGGGTTCAACTTTACCCCGTTGCGATAACACTATCTCATCATCTGGGCAGTTTGTCAACACCCAACACAGCACAGAATAACCTACTGACCTCGCGAAAGTGAACGCTTCAGCTAGTACTTCATCATCCGAGTCCGGTTCAGTAGCAACGCGAGACAGCACCTATATGAATCTATCCTCTTCATATCCAGTAAAAACGCATGAAATACCTATTGGTGTGAGTTCAACCTGAACATTCGAACTGGGATGTGAATCAGTTGAGAACCGGTGACGGGGATAGAGCTTTCGTCAGAATAAGCAAATGGGGAAATTCCAATGCTCACGATGTGAGAAGGAGAATCATTTTGCTGCTGAAGTGGAACAGTAGAAGCGAAGTTCCGTTAGTCAACAAGTGTACACACCCAGCAGTTATTGGCTACAGCAGATCCAGACCATCGGAGTAGAACCAGCAGGATGAAAAATACTACCACAGCAGATCAGGATATAAGCAGGTTGTGTGGTGGCAGCTAGGAACATCTAGCGGGCTGTGAAGAAGCCTGTTCAACCTCGTTGTCTTTTAGAAGGAGGCTCAGTTAGAGGCAAGGGCTTGGGTCGAAATAGATTATATTGAGCAATCAATATAATGATCCTTTTCACAGACGTCTGACAGATATTCTCGTATCTTCAGTCTACTGTTGTTTTGACATAGCCGTGGACAGCTTTCATAGTGATAGTACCATTATGAGCCGACCACCACTGATTTTTGGACCAAGTTACCATACATTTTGGTGACTTCGGATTCGCTCTATAGCGGCATACCCTTGAGTGCTTCTATAGCGAACTATGCCAAGAGCTCTCTTCACATTCCAGTTCCTTAATGGCCAGTCATGCGGCTCAATAATAGTTGTCTTACGTTGACATCTAGTCCCAGTAACTCAAGGCTAGTGAGGTTTTGTACGACTTGATCATCAAGTCAAACCAGTCCGTGCTCAATGTCATTACGCAGAAGAGTTCTGCTAATTCCTTCGCCGTTGCTCAGAAACATGAGGCAAGTTTGACTTGACGCCAATCCTCAGGCATGTATCTGCTGACAAACACGCGCTCTAGCCATGTTCTTCTTCGAGGCAGTTGCCTGGCCTGTGCATCCTCTGCAGATAAACTCAAGGCGGTAGGAATATCTAAATCAGGCATATGAGCCTTTCCTTTATTCAGCAACAACACAGAAGACCAGCAGATGCTGAGAAGGCTTTTGTGAAAGTACTTCTAGCAGAAATGAGTTGCAGGAAACTGCGCACAAGCTGAGGTTTTTCGAATCTGTCCCTGGCACAGTATATGAACTGGACACCTCATACGCTAAGAGGAAACCTCCTCCTCTTCGAGTTACTCTATATCCTCAGAGGGAACCTGTAGCTTGATCGTGACCCACGTGCATACTGATGCCCTTACGTGATAATCTGCAGGGTCAACCTATTCTTGAATATCCACAGCCCCTTCTGTGGCAGGAGTATCACAATCAATCGTGCTGACCTCTAATTGTTTACAGTTCGCTCCAACTGCTTTTCGCGGGATAACATGGGTCAAATGGCTCCCCCCAGCATTTTCTTGGAGGTTCCAACTCAATTTCCGATAAGTCTATCCGTCCCATCACACTGTCAAGCTTTGCAGATTAACTTGTTTAGAACGTGCCGGGTCTCTGCCCTCCAGCAAGCATCGGCTGTGGATAGGTAGGGCATCATAGGCTAGCTATGTGGTATCCTCATGGAATCCACCAAGAATGGTATCAACTTCCATGGGAATTGAGCACATGATCCCTGTCCTCAGGCGCATATAGGTGGCAGGCCATAGGTTGGGGACCAAAGCATAAAGGGTTCCTCAAGGGCAAGGGTCAAACAAAATTCATAGGACGGGGCGGTGGGCCCAAAAATGATTGGGTCAATAGTATTCAGAGGTCCACTATCAGGCAGTTAGGGACACGGCCCAAATCACTTATGGCTCTCAAAAATCAAAGTTGTGCGGGCGGGGTAGGTGGTCTAGCGCGCTGGAAGAAGGCATGGTCTCCAAGTCAGTTACCAGGTGAGACCACGGGTTAGGGTCTTCCATTCTGTCTCTGCTGCCCTCTCGGTGTTGATTCCCTAACAGGGGAAAATGGAGGTGGAGTGAGGTGCCTGGTGTGGCACTCACGAGTACTACCAGCAGCCTATTGGCTGAAAGCAATGTGGCTCATCTGAAGTTTCTCAGCAGCAAGCAATGCAATGCATGGGTGGCTGACAAAGGCTATTGCCTCTCCCTCCCATTTTTACTTCATATAGAAAAACAGTTTCTCCGAGTAAAACAAATGTGGGTCGAGGGGTTCGGTCAGCTGTCTCATTCTGGCCACAAGCATTTGATAAAAAAACCGTGGGTAATAAATTTTAAGGTCTTGTCAGCTTAACATTCGCATTCATCCCTTTCTAAGTAAAGCTGAAAAAATTATGAAACCCTACCGTCGATAAACAAATAAGGAGCTTGTGGCAATGGACTTGGAAATTGATTCAACTTCCAGCCCTTAGGGCTCAGACAATGCAAAATGGTATGCACTGAAATCTCATGAGGAGAGAGATCGGTGTTAAGAAAAGTAATGTGTTCTATGGCGGATTACCAATAGCACCCATTACCCGCAAAATTTATCATCAATTTGCATGTCTAAACGATGCCATTGGGCTATAATCAAGTTGTAACTGAGCCCTAATGAGCGACTCAGTCACGACCTACCTCTCACGGCCGTAATAGTTGCAAACATAGGTCATGAGTCCTTGCAGCATTTGGGTGGCCGGACGGTACTGTTGCCCAAAATTGTTTGACAATGAGTCAAACACGGACCGGAGGGGTCATGTGTTAAGGCGTACCTTCAATGGAGAAGTGGTCCAAGTAGCTGAGGTCTTCTGTGGCATAGAACTCGGTACATCTTTCCACTAACTCAAGTAAGCGGATTTTTTTTTTCTGTTGTGATTCATATCTTGTACATGGAGTTGACGCAATTGGTGATTACGGAATGTAGGTTGAAGGAATAGTGTATGCAAAGGCAAAAGATTTGTTGTATGTGTGTGTGTGTGGGAAAGATGAAATTTGTATTGGGGGTAATTAGGTTAAATGATGAAAATGTGGAAAAAGTCTTAACCACTCTTTATTCGTTTGGTTACATTATTACTCGGATATTTGAAGTAATTGAGTGAAAAAACATAAACTGTGTCCGCGTTTTTTCAGGCAAAGTGGTGACAGCCAAGTCGCCGTCAATATGAAATTTAAAACAGAAATCTATGAAACAATTGAATATTGTTTTTTTTTTTTAAGACCAGCAGGTAGAAACATCCAGCCGTAACATAATCATAAAGAAATCAGCAGAAAACAAGTCAATCAGCAGATTGATATGTGTCCTGCACACACGTGTCAAGGCAGCAGATACAGTTCCACCATCAGGAGTGGATGATGTCAGCAGAACAAGTGATCAGTAGGCGGACACGAACGAGTCAGCCCAACAGTGACACCATGTAGACAGCAGGAACAAAACAACACTTTCAGCAGAGAATGAATCATAACAGTAGCATAAGCCATAGCTACCAGCGGAAACAATAACTTCCAGTGACCCATAGTCACATCCAGCAGAGACAAATCGTCCAGCAGTAAAGATAATACCAGCAGAACCATTTAGTAAAAACAAGCAGAACCAACTCGGTCCCAGCAGGAAATGATAAACTACACTGCCAAGAACCATAGTACAACCAGCAGAAAACCAATCTTCCAGCAGGAAAGATAAACTTACTCAGGCAGAAACCATAGTACAACCAGCAGAAACCAATCGTCCTGCAGGAAAGATAACTACCAGCAGATCATAGTAAACCAGCAGATAAACCAATCCGTCCAGCAGGAAAAGATAACTACCTAGCAGAATCATAGTACAACAGCAGAGACCAATCGTCCCAGCAGAAAGATAACTACATGCAGAACCATAGTACAGACCAGCAGAAAAACCAATCGTCCAGACAGGAAAGATACTAACAGCAGAAAACATAGTACAACCAGCTAAGACAACCAATTCGTCCTGCAGGGAATAGATAACTTCCAGCCAGAACCATAGTAAACAGCAGAAAAACATTCGTCCAGACAGGAAAGATAACTACCAACGAAGATTCTTGTAAACAACCCAGCAGAAACCAACTGTCGCAGGAATAAGGTCAACTAGTAGCAATATTGACTACATACAAATTACAAGAAAAATAACTATCACACAAAACTTAATATCACCCGCAAGAAAGTTAGAATATACAGTCTAACACACCCCCAACCATCCCTCATTTATACATTAACATGCCTCACTTAGGCTTATACCTCCCTCCAATTCTCGAAAGAGGGTTTCTCCCTATCCAAATATGGACACCAGATAGCAATTCTTAGTCATCACAAATGACTTTGTCAGTAAATCAGACACATAGTCATCGGAGTGGTACTTCAGCTCTTGAATCAAGTTCTTTTCTCATTGGCTATCCTCTTATAAAGTGATGACCGAATCTCAATATGATTGGTCTTTGATGAAAGACTGGGTTCTTTCCACAATGCATATTTTGCTCTGGTGTTGTCGATTGAAGTATTGTATTCATGAAGTTGAATCAATAATCCATCAGCTGGTTACTGAATCCAAAGAAAACTAAGCACAGCAGCTCAGCAGCTAGCAACATATTCTGGCCTCAAGTGAAGAAGTTAGCCACAATAGTCCTTGCTTTTTGACACTGCAATGAAATTACCTTTGACCAGAATTGACATCCACCTGTAGTGGATTTCCTCTTACCCATGAGAACAGCATAATCACTTGTCACTGTAAGCTTCCCAACTGAAAGGAGAATCTTTAGGGTAACACATGCCTTATTTTGGTTGCCCTTTTAGTACTTGAACGATTTTCTTGACTGCATTCAGATGAAGAAGTCAGTGGAGTAACGTGATGTCGGGAAAAGCACTAACTGCAAACATTATGTCAGGTCTTGAAGCTTGAGATACATACAGTGAACCAATCATGGATCGGTTAATACAAAATGTACATTAACTGGTGATCACGTATCGTCTTTCAATTTGGGCTCGCCTTTGCAGCTTCTTTAGGGTGTTGTTGCAATGTTCTTACAGATTCAATGTCCGAATTAGTAAGTTTATTTTACGTACTTGTCTAGGCTGATAAAAGTAAGCCATCAGAACAACTGTGCACCTGTAGACCTAAGAGAATAGTATTCTCTCCACATAGCACTCATTTCAATTTACCTTTCTTCTATATACCTCAAATTCACATCACTCACAGGTTTATTGGCTTGACCAAAGTTGATGTACATCAACACTCTAAACAATGTATACCAAATTTTACTCCCTGGAATCTTTTTTTTATGATGAAGAGTCGTCTTGTTCAATAGTACCTACTTATGTAGTTGTGTGTGTAAAAGAAAAGCTAGACATCCTTGCATACCAGGCTTCGAGGTGTTGATGAAGTCCATACAGAGCTCCCCCCTTAAACACTCTGTATAAATGCTTTGGGAAGCCCAAGGATCTCAAATCTTTAGGCCTGAGTGAACATATTTCTTCTTCAATTTTTCATAGAGATAGGCAATCTAACGTCCAGATGATATACCCAGAAGGCAGTATAAGAAGCAAATGCCAAACAGTCTGATAGCCATATTCTGGCCACTGGTGACAATACCTCATCGTAATCAATGCCCTCTTCTTGTCGGTGTCCATGGTGCAACAACCCTGCTTTATTCCTTTACAAACTATGGCCTCGGGCATCCCGCCTTGTTCTCAAAATCCATTTTGTCCCTATTGCATGTTGCAAACAGGGCAGAGGGACAAGTTTCCATACTGCTGATTGATGAACTGTTGCATCTCTTCTGCATAGCATCAACCCAATAAGGATCCCAAGTGCTTTAGCTATACTAGTTGGTTCTACTGAGAAGGAAGCAAGCCTGACAAGACATGGGTTGGGTCATGTAATTGTTGGTCCTTTGTTGATCTTGAAGATATCCATTGAACGCAATTTCACCGAAACATGTGGATTTTTGAGCTTCTGCTTCTTGTCATAACATGAACGCAAGATCACCATAGAATCTGACGACTGAGGAGGAATTGTGTTCACACCGTTTGTTGGAAATGGATTCAATTCCTCAGCAGGTGCTAAATGGTAAGAGTAGCACGAATATCATCATACATAACGAGGAAGTTGTGAAAATGCCCGGGGGGGGGGGGTAGGAGATTGATCCATGAATACTTCAAGGGCCGGGAAATCGTGTGTGTTTTCACTCGAGCCCAATTGTTGATCCAGGAGGAATGTGTAGACTCATCAGCGTAAGACAGGGTTAAAGTTCAGCAGAAAACGATGAACGGACGCAGGAGGATCTCTTCAGTAGGTTCAGAACACAGTCAGCAAGTGAAGCTAATCAGCAGGATTACCAACACATACGTGAGAGACTCCAGCAAATATTTAGGCGGAAACTAAATAATTCAATAAAGAAGAACAAATTGAACAACGATCAGCAGAAGGACTGCCAGTAGATACACCGTCAGCAGAATCAATGCCAGCAGAATCTTTAACAGCAGAATCAACGCCAGCAGGATCCTTAACAGCAGAAACACCTTGATCTCGAATGTCAGCTTCAGCTTGACATAGTATTTTGCTGTTGCTGCTGAGAAATCAAATAAACCATATAGTGCAAGCTGCGTCCTTAGCTTCATGTTATTGTCTTTGAAGCTTAGCAAGCTCTTATGCATATCGGCATTGCGTTACTAATACGAGGTCCATTGCTGGATGAAGGATCTGCAAATTTGTTAGAAGATTGAAGGAATCACGATCAATTGCTAATCTAATCTGAAATCTGATGCTTGTATTGTGTACCTGCTTTATGTTAGTTTTGTGTGTACCTGCAGGGTGTGTCTGTTTTTAAAAAACGAGTATATCCTTGTGAATCAGTAAATAGTTCAGGTCAAGTACCACTCATGACCAATTCCCTGAAAATTAGGTTTTTCATTCTAAAAATCTCAGATTAGTGATTCTTCTACAAATCTGTGGGTAGTTTATAAAACCCTTTAGGCCTTGCTATTTGATGGCATACCCAACACAATGTTAACCGTCATCAGCTTTACCCTCAAATTTTCCCAAATAGATCACTGTATTAAGGATAGTTATTGACACCAAATGGTTTAGAGATGACGTATCTGTGGAACTTCCCAGAGATCAAATCTAAGTTGTTTTTTATTTTGGGGATTAGTTATTGATACCCTGTTTAAAACTCTAAAATGTCGTGCTACAGCCTCAGTCCAAAACATGGTAGGTAATTTAGTGTCTGCCAAACATGGTTGAGCGGACCTCTATAAGAGTCCTATTTTTTTCCTTCAGCAACCCCATTTTGTTGTGGAGTTCTAGGGTTGCTATAATCCCTCTTAATTCCCTTTTCCCCACAAAGTTCAATAAGTTTTGCATTTTTGAACTCTGTCCCATTATCACACTTATTTCCTTTAACCTTTTTATCAACTGGTTTTTCTATTAAAATCATTGAATTTATTTAAGGGACATAAAGGTTTCATCCTTAGTACTCAAAAAGAAAGTCCAAGAAAACCTGCTAAAGTCATCTGTAACCACTAAGGAGTAGTATTTCTGGTCAATACTCCTGATATTGGTAGGACCAAAAAGGTCCATATGCAGCAATTGCAGAGTATCTAGTAATAAGACTCACAGGCAGAAATATAGCATATAGGAATCCTTATGTTGCTTTCCTTTTGTTGAAGCAAAAACGTTGTGTTCATTGCGTGTACAACTTGAGGGTACACCCATCAACCAGACCGTCATTGGCTAAATTTTGATTGTTTTGAAGTTCACACTGAGCCATCCTTCTGTGCAATTTGGGTGATTTCATCTAAGGATGCTTTGGCTTCCGAAGCAAGTAACACTTTTGTTCTGGTTGCAAGTTGTGATGTGGAATTTGTAGAGATCTTGTTTCTTGGAATTCTTAGTACTACCTGACTTGCATCAGGCAATTGGAATTCTTCGGAAAGCACCAAACAATCAGTGTATGTGAAGAGAACTTTGTTCTTTTTAATCCACAAATCTTGTGATACAGAAAACAAGTTAAAGTGTTGAGCTCTTTCAACATAGTACAAATTGTCAAAGTCAAGCTTTGAAGTCCGTATGGTGCTTTTCCTGATCATTTCTACCATCTCCACTCCAAATTTTACGATGCCTCCTTGATCTGCACAATAAATCTCAAAGTCTTTTCCTTGTTCCCTGTCATACTCTTGAGCAACACTGTCAACTATACCTATGTCATATAGCGTACTAGGTCACAACTACATATCATACAACAAAGCCCTTAGTATAACTTGAGAGGACCCAAGCCAATTCTGACTTGAGCCTGCCTTGTGGTATCATTAACAAAAAAGGGTGTGAAACCATGTGGATGACGAGACCACCATTACTCTCTGGTCCCCCATATTGTGGTCGTGTATTCCTCCAAGAGTTAAAAACTGATGAGGTCTTACTAGCCAGTGTCCATCGTCCTTAATTCATAGGGGTCAGATATATTAGGACCAATTCGTATTATTTACAGATGATGGTTGAATAATGGTTCTAGCAGCTGGATTAAGCCAAACAGCAGAAATTGGTCTTACGCAGAAACAGTTGCTGGTCTTTTAGGACCATAACCAAGCAGGATGTGGTCGATCAGAAGGATTGACTGAGGGTACTGTTTTCTACTGGCAGCAGGATCAGATCATATCAGCAGGATCAGATGCTGACGAATTCCTACTTACCAGATAGGATAGATGCTGCTTTTGATGTACAAGGGACTGTATATACACAGTTATAAAATCACTATCTTTATCAAATGCAATTTACTGCCAAACAAAAACATTTCTTAACACGCAAAAAATGGTTTTACACACTTTCCTATGTTCCACTCCACTTTTTTTAAATTAATCCTAGGAGATTCTTACTTTATCCGAAACAAGATGAACTTGGAATGCAGTAGTGGAATTTGGGTCTTCGCACATCAGACTCTGGCAAAGTCCGCCCCGGGATATCAACAGCAGGTGGGATGTCATTTTGGTCTGGTTCTTGGAGGCTTTGAATCACAGGATGCATGGGTCTGAGAGTCTGAAGTCTTGTCACTGTTATCACAAGAGAAAAAAGTCATTTGATTTGAAATAGTATCAGAAATGTTGTTATCAGACTTCGAACATAACTTACATGTGTTTCATCAATGTCAGAATGGTATGGGATGGGCCATATAAGTTCCAGTTATAGAGGAGGAACCCGCATGCATTTCCACAGCCTTGCAAACGTTGATAAAGAAGGTTTAACCTCCTTCTCAACTGGGTCTGAGTAAAGACAATAGGTGTGGCAAGGTCAAACACTTCATCTACTTCCAAAGTACTCTTTGAAAATCCTAGACCAACATAGTTCTTGTAGACATTAGAGCTATCCCACGATCAAAGTTGTTAAGTTTTTGGAAGATCACTTTCCATTTTACAATTCTAGCTAATGTCGCTTCAAAACTTAACTTCCCATTCTTCTCTTTTCTCTTTTGTGCATGATTCAGGTAATTTTTCTGTATTAACTCATGTGTTGTTAGTGGTGTTTTATTAGAATTAGCAGATAAAACCCTAATCCTTTTTCTTCTAATTGCAATCTGTGTTTTATGATACACTCTTTTTCGTGTTCTAATGTTCTTAATAACGCATGATGATATGCATGACTTTAATGTAACAATCTATTATATAATCTATCAAAGATTATTATAACATATGTTTAAGATCATTAATCTTAGAATCACAACCAAAGGGACAATTTTGTTACCTTAGGAGAAATCCCCATCTTAGCAATAACTAGCAGGCAGCATCAGGAAAGCAATAAAGAACTATCAGCATGAATCCAGCCATCATCCCAAATACATTCTCAATGCATAGTCGTGTTTTTCTGAGCATGATCTGACCATTCACCATGGAATCAACGGAGACCAAAGCTTTTGTTCGTCTGTCTTAACTTCTGTGACCTTAAAAAGAGAGTACCTAGCATTATCTTCATACTGTATTCAATTTACACTCCTTGCAAAAAAGTCCACATTGAAGACATTTTGTTACATCCTACCTTTTCTTCTGTCAATTCTGGCAGGCTCTGATTGTTGAAGTCAATTTTTCGTCCTGCATCTTCCTCAAAAATGTTAATCCTCTCACAAAGAGGAGCATAGCCATTTGCATTTAAGTCCATCTCTTCCATCTACAACTGATCAACCTGGTCAAAGTCTTCATATATATATCATGATCTTGTTCATTCTCAAGCAACAAAAGAATGCAGAACCAAATTCCATTACTTTATCAGAACGACCAGAAGTTGAGAAACTGATGGAACTAATACGCTGCTGATCAGATAGTAGGCTTTGAGCCAGGGAACAAGTCAGTTCCAATGAAAGCAGAATGAGTAGGAGCAGCAGCAGCTTTCACACCAAAAACTATGTACCAATTCTGACATCAAGTTCAAGTCGACCCTTAGTTTGTTATACAGGTCATCGAAACTCATTGACTCATGACACCTAGTGTTTTAATGCAAAAGCAACTGCGACACGATGAAGGAAGGTCATATTAGAAACTTCAGGTTGTTGTCATCTTGTCTGGCCTTGCCTGCACTTGATTACAACTGACCTAGATATCTTCTGAAAATCTGTCATAACCTTTATGTAGGCCTTCTTCTTCTGTCAAAGAGAATTATGCAGACTTGTGTTTAAGCATAGTCTTCTTCATCTTCTTCGATTCTTCATTTCCCCACAAACCTAGCATTGACTGCCATCCATATATCCTTGCATCATCATAATGATGATAATCAGGCATATGGTCTTCTGTAGAGCCCTGAACACAAGCAACAAGTGTTTCTCACCATATTTTTCCCTTTGTACAGCAACATGTTCATCAAGGAGAACAGGCGAGGATGAAACATTTGTATTTTCCTTTTGCATCTTTTCCCAACCTCTTTGGACTGTTCAATTGATGAAACAATCCTTCAAGATTATGATCAGCATTCTGTATCCAGTACTCCTCTTCATAGCCCATATCTCATATTTTTCATTTCTCTAGTAGGAAATTTTGCTTTGTTGCAGTGTTAGTGGCTCGGTTGGAACTGTTGAAACTGTTGTGACTGGACACATTATTAGGGTACTGCTGACCAGTCGGGTTGGTTTGAGTGTGAACAGCAGGTTGAGTGAATGTAGGCATTGGTTGTATGGGTTCAGGCATGAAGGTATCATCTTGAGTGAATGAAGGTGAAGCAGATGGATTAGGCATGAAGGTATCATCTTGAGTGAATGATGGTGAAGCAGATGAATTAGGGATAGGATACGTAAAGGGTGACTGAGTAGGTATAGTAGGCAAGGGTTCTGACATAATTAAAGATTATAGAAAACAAGGTTTTGATGTGGTATTACGTAATTCTTCTTTATCAGAGACTCTCTCCAGGCTCTGATACCACTTGTAGGATCTTGAAATAGTTAGCTCGTCTAGCCTTTGACGAATGTTAGTACTTATGTATATCACAAGCAAATACGTCGAGAGTCTCCAGCAGAATATTTAGGCGGAACTAAATAATTCAAATTAAGAAGAACAATTGACAACGATCCTCTACTGGATCTTTCTATTGATAATACAATTTATTTTGTGCTTTACAATCAGGTGTTGGCATCCCTAATGCCTACGGTTTTCTTTGATAGAGAAGAACCTCTAATTTGGTCAACATGTAAAACTATAAATCTCGTAAGAGGATACTACTTCAATATCAATCACTTCTAATTTATCTCATTTCTATATAATGAGATAATACTAGAAATATAACTATAATTCCTTAATTACTATTAATTACGTCTATCAATAAAAACATCCAGCAGATTCTAGCAATGTCAGCAGGGAACGGAATATGACCAGGGAGAAACATAATCAGCAGGAATGCTACTTGATCTGCCAGCAGGAACGACTTAGTGCTATCAGCAGAAACGAATATGTCTAACAGCAGAAACGACACTTAGTCGTTTGTAATTTGTCCCAACAAAGAGGCTCTATTGTTAATTCTTTTTTTGTTAGCTAAAGTTATGATTTTTACTTTTATGTAAATATAATAGTATTTCGTTTGAAGTTGTTATCTACAATTTTTTGTCAGGGTAACAATGTGGTCATAGTCTTCTCTTCTGAAAGTACGACTCAATAACTGAAGCTCATGGTTGGATTAACGATAACAACTGGTAAATTTACTAGTTTGTTTATGTCAATGCATGCTTATATTGTTCAAAAGGGGTTATTCATGTAGTAAGAATTGGTAAAATTATACATGGTGAGAATTTCTTCTCAACCCACTTATATATCAATGGGTCAGTTTGTGTTATGTTTACTCCTAAAAGTGTTAAATTGGTAAAATTATGAATTTAGCACACAAAGCCACATATAAATGTGTCCAATGCATGTATTAGAATGGACAAATTAGTCGTAATTTTTTAACAATGCATGTTGGTAAGATCTTAAATGTACAAGTTATGAACTTTAGCAACAACCTTCATTCCATGCTTAGGTTCTTATTAGGGGATGTTTGGTAGGAGGAATCATATTAGAATGGAATTAAGAAAGAGAAAGGAAATGCAGAAAATAGGAATACGCTTAGCGAATGATATTGTTTGGTATATTCACCGGGTAAAAACCATTTACCCAAAAAACTGATATTGTTTAGTAAGGATAAATAATTGACAAGAGAAGGAGGTCTAAATAATGATTCTTTTGTTTGTTTACAATTTTAGCAGAATGGAAATGACTAATAAATTGCTTTTAGCTTTTGCACTTTATGTTCAGTAACTTACAAACAAGATTGCTTACAAATTGTCCTATATGATTTTAGAGTAGTTAACATAATTTTTGGGTTATAATAAATAAGAAATGAAAATCAATTTCATGTTTTCATTAGATTGTCAATTATTTAAACTACAAACCAGAATCAATAATGAAGTGATGAACAACCAAGTTTGTAGACGATAGCAGTGTCATTTCTAGTTATCATTATGGACGTGAAGTTGTTATATAAATGATTCCCTTGGTCATGCATCGAATGGAAAGCTCAGTCATAGAAACGAAACATTTTTGTGTTGGCTATTGTGATTATGAATTATATTGATATTCAATAGTTTTAGACTAATACTCTCTTTAAGTACCCTACTTCTACTATTGTCTATGCTCAATATGATGATAACGTAGATTAATGAATGAATCTTATTCTTATCTAAAGCCGATAGTGGATTTTTTTTTGTTTTTTATCGTGCTTTATTTTGCAGGTTGATTTGACACTACACAAGCTGCTACAAGGTAATTGTGTTCTCTATTATTATTTTTTCCGTAAATCATCATGCAAAGCATTCCATCTGAGTTTGATATATTTTTAATTCCAGGGCATATTATCATGTTAGAGCTAAGCATTTTTAGTGGTTTTTTTAGCTGTCATGTTTATTATTCATCATTTTATAGGTGATCTAAAGACCACCACCTACCATATAAAGTATGTTGATCACTCACACCACATCTGTCCTTATGTCTTGAAGCAGTGGAGAAGTGTTGGAGAGCTTCTACATTAGGTGGTTGTTGCATTAGATCATCATGCATCTAAATAAGAGCAAGAAACTAGACCAGGTGTGTTGTTTTTTATATTTAACTAGATCTTGGGTTTGAAGGTGGTTGTCCAGTTAGTATATTATAAAACAATCAAATTTTGTTATACAATTAACATAGATGATCATGTCGAGTGGTTAACAATTTTTAGCTTAATTGTTGTCAATCAGATTCTTTTATTTGTTAAATAAGTTACGCTATGTTACAGTTTGACTTATAATATTACTATATTAGTAGGTTTTACTATATTTATTTTTAATCAAGTGCTTATCATGTACACGTTTTCATGATTGGAAAGTATGACATGATTTCTTTTTGTTAATAAAGGTTTTGGGTAAATCAAATGCTATAGTGTATTGCTTTTATCACTATGGTAAGAATTAGTTAAGTTCATCTATAGCTATCTCTATGATGACACTGATCTTTTATTATGAGTTAAAGTGTGTCTAAATTTGCTTATCCTTACTTTGTAGTGTTTGGCTAAAAGCCCAAAACTTCTTCTATGCTCGCACTTGAGCAATGGCATCGAAACATCCCAAACAAAACCAAAGCATAAAATTTAAACACTTGATATGTAGACATTTTCATGAGCTGCAAGTATAAGATGCTTTTTTTCTACAAGGGTTTTTGGCTAATTAGAAGGCTAAAAAGTATCTCCTTCAACAGTTCTGTAACTACTAAATATATATTTGTAGTAAACTCTATGATGATATTGATTATGAGTTTAATGTTTGATGTTAGGGATTTATTATTTGACGTATCAACTTAACTAAAAAGTAGATGAGTAGAAATGATATTTTGGCTAAAATATCTTTTATCAGTAATAAACACTTAAAGTAAGCAAGTTGGTATGTGCCTATTTATTTAAGCCAACAAACTATTTAAAGTAAGCAAGCCTAGGTGTACACAAGATTATAGGTGTTACATCTTTATTTAATAACAATCTTTTAAGTGTGTATTTGAACTTATATAGGGTTTTTGAGTGGGATGTTGTGGTATCATGAGGCTTTGTAGAAGGTGCAACAAGTTGATCATGTTGAAATGTATTAGATTTAAGGTAACTTGTTTCTTTGTTGCCTGCTGCTTTGGAGTTGCCTTCTAGTTGGCCATTTATATTACTTATTGACATTCACACATACTTTAGCTCGGGGAAAGACTATGTTGCTGACACCAATGTGGTTGTATCCTTTTTGCGTGATTCTTGCCTTTCACTTGAATATGAATCTGTATTTTCATTATCCATCTCCCCAAGAGTTCAAACAGGCGAGTTGGGTAAATGGTCAAATTTGATGAACGTGTATGGGTCAAAAAATATTGAGTTGACCCAAATATCACATTTGTTCAAAGTGCTCAGGTTTCTTATGTTTGCTTTTATTATTAACAGTTTTGATTTATATATGCCAGCGAGTATAAGTTAAATAATACAACTCATCTCTTACCATATCTAGATTATCATGTTTAGTATAGTAGCTAACGAACGTTAAATGTTTACGGTTTTAGACTATTGTTTCTTTAGTTTAAAATATACATTTAATTAAAATATCAACCGTAGTTTTTAGGAGAACACTTGAGACATTATCAAGTACACTAAAACTCTTAACAATCTTAGACTTTTAGTATTCTTGATTTGTAGAAAAGCCGCACAGAAAAGTAGATTCACCAAGGTTATGCCCCAAGTTGCATAGCAACTACCTGATTGTGGAAATATTGACTGTAGATTATAATGAACATCACTTCATTCTCTTTGAAGATATAAAATAATTGGTATATTGTGCGACTATTTACCTTATATTACTATTATGATTATCATTTTGACAAACAACGTGTGAGTGTGTAGTGGCGGGATTTGTAGATTTCGAACGAATGCTTGAGAATTTAAAAGTGTACATAGTGGGAATGCAGATGTCATAAAATTATGTACAAGGACGATTATTCTGATTCATTATTTAAATATGAAAAGGATAACTGGAATGTTTTTATGTATCAAGTGCTGCCAAGGTTTATGATCCTTTTGCGTAATAGTCGTTCATGTTCAGTTTCTATGTTATTTCCTTATATACTAAAAGTCATGACACAGTGCCACAAACAGTGCCATCTTTTCAAGCAGGCCATTTTTAGTCCATTTAGCTGGTCCAATCTTTAGTGAGGCCCAATATGTATCTTAAGTCCGTCTGTGTAATATATCTTAAACCTAGAATCTTCATTGCAGGTATCTAGAGTCATCTACCAGATTCTATCTGATCTCCAGTTTGAGATCTATCTCGTCTCTTTCTCATGTCGCATACACATAAGTGATCGGTAGCTTGATGATAATTGTTTGCGGTTTACGTTTTAGCCGTTTATTTAAAGAAGGTATTTTTTATAAAGATTGTGTTGTTGGGTATTTGGTAATGGCTACTTTTGCTGGCTCTAACCGCTGTGTTTTTAGGTTTTCTGACAAAGCTCCATCGTCTTTCGGATTGTCCCTCCACTCTAGTGTGCCTCTATTTGCTGATTTGATGTAAGTAAGTCTGATTATATCTTTTTTAAGTTTTTTAATGAATTGAGGTTTAATTATTTGATGATTAAAAATGAATTGGGGCTTATTGTCAGTTTTGAGATGTTGTTGGATGTTGAAGAGCTACAGGGAAAAGGGAGTGAATCTTGATAGTAAGGTATGTTTTCTTTTTGTTGGTTATTGTTTATGGTGATTTTAGTCATTTGAATTAATTGGTTTTGGTTGGATAATGGTGGGCTAATTTTGTTGGATTATACACAGTGTATATGCAATCCTGAGCACTCTCCGGATACCTACATCTTTAATGTTTATATGCTTATTATTAGTATTGTTGTTTACTAATCGGCTGCCCAGAGATCCATGTTTTGTATCTGTCTTGGGTTTGAGGAGTCCCTTTGGGTTTCTGATAGAATTTGTAGGTATGCATAATAGTCTTTTTGATTATTCCATGAACAAATAGTGAGTTAGTCGTAAAAGTAAAAACATGTATATTACGGGCAAGTATGACCAAAATTTCCTTATAAACCGATCAAGGAGGTTGTAAGCATTCAGAATAGACTTCCAGCAATTATTAGTCGGGCTATCCCGTCTGACC
The DNA here is from genome assembly GCA_026074375.1 of Tanacetum coccineum. Classification (NCBI taxonomy): domain Eukaryota; kingdom Viridiplantae; phylum Streptophyta; class Magnoliopsida; order Asterales; family Asteraceae; genus Tanacetum; species Tanacetum coccineum. The sequence continues at coordinate 24,760 of BQNB010022467.1, read as the reverse complement.
CAATTGATGTTTTTTACTTTTTAGCCAACTTTTCTTTCATTTTACTCATATGACATCCTTGATGATTGCATATGGTTGATAGTTTTTTTAATTACTAATTTACTTGACAATCCCGATTTTACAGTCAAATTGAAGAGGTCGAAGATGGAAATGAAGACGATGGGCGCCGCACTTCTGGGAGTTGCTACACAAGGTCAGGTCTTATATTAGAAAACTGATACTCTTGATCTAAGTACCCTGTTATATTTGAATGATACGTTTCTCATATGGTCAGTTTTATTTTCTTCAGTCATTATAGTTACATGTCGTGCAGATTCCACTAATGCATATGTTTGATTCATGTGAGCGAGATACGTATAAAATGCTGAACTTACATAGTGTACATAATATAATGAAGAATACTCCACATTTTAATACTTGATCTATGGAACTGAAGTTAGTGACAAAATATTGCCATATTTGCAATGGCCTATTAGCGCATTACTATTTGGATGTGGACAGTCAAAGCCCAAGCATGCATAGAAGAAGCAAGCCTATTAAGAAAAATAATGTTAAATGTAGAGTGATAGCGTGTGTCTAAGTAAAAAACATGAAAAGTCAAGGTTTTGGTCGAGTCACGTTCAAAAACAGTAAACATCTTCTATCCCAAAGTCGTTTATATCGAAATACTTGTATTCAGGCTGGCAAGATTTGCATAAAGCTCGAGTCCGAGAACACCAAAAAGATGGTAATGATATACGAAAAAGTAACAAGCACGAATCAAATAACACCAAAAAGATGGTAATGATATATGAAAAAGTAACAACAAAAGGGATTTTACTACTAAAACAAGTTGCTGAAGGGAAAGACTTTACCTTTATGCTATGATATACTCATATTTGTAAATCTTGATATTTATCAAGTTGCGTGACCATTATGGAAGAACTTTTACTATATCTGGATTTACGTTTGATATTTTGTTTCCAAATAAATTTGGTGTGTTTCAGAATTGGTTGCTTTAGTGATGATGCAGATCACTGTCTTATATTTCTGGAAATTCAATGAACGGCCAATATCCATACAGTTGCCAAAGAACAATGCCTTATGCTTACAAGAAAGATATAAAGGGAGAACGTTATTACCCCAGCAGGTATGAAACTGAAAATCCAAAATCTAAAATGATCCATTATTAAAGTATTAGTTTTTTACATTTTGAGTTTGTCTATCTGGAATGTTGTGACAAAAATGTTGGCTTTAAGCAAATGAATTTCCAATGATGCTAAAGAAACCGAAACAATATTTATAGCTTATTGCTCGGGTTGGAACATGCCTATTTAGTGGTGGCAAGATGTTTGGGTTAAGTTACGGGCTAAAACATGTCTCTTTAGTACACGTCGAAACAACTGAGGCTGGCTTCACCTTGAAACACCTAACGTCTTTGTTTAATTATACTGATAAATACATATGGCATTACATTATTATTAGCCTTGATCTTCGAATTAAATGATAGAAGGTTGCATGTAGTCAAATTACATTATGGGCGACTTTTAATACGCATGACCTGTTCGACCCATTTAATACGCTTGACCTGTTCGACTCCCTTTCTAGCTTTATTTTGGCTTGACCCCACTGGACCTATCTGAGATTAAAAAGAACCCAAAATCAACTTTCCCAAGCTATCTTTTTTCCGATGTAATAATCTTTCTAGAGATTACTACATGTGACCCGAAGATTGCCAAGAATCAAGGCAACAAAACAGTTAAACACGAAGGCTGATGAAGATCCGAACCCAGTGTTCACAACCCCATGTAATATATAAACCTTCATAGCAGTAGTAATGTTAGTGGTAATAAACACTAGGGTACTCTTGGTTGTAGTCTAGAGATGATTTGGGTTCTAAAGGGAAGTTTGATTATTAGAAATTATGGCAGCACATAATCCCAGATTTTACAATCTAAACGGTATGCCTTTAAAATTAATTAACTCAACTTAAGAGAAAACAAAAATAACATCATTGAGTCTACATATCATAAAAGAAGCTTAAATAAAGAAAGGATTTTAGTAAAAGATGTTAAAGAGATAGGATTTGAATCACTAATACTTGTTCATAACATAAAAGCCAATATGATAAATAACCATTGCATATATTATGATATGTGGTCACTATTTTATTACATACATGCCTATGATATGATTTAACTTGCACCATGTACATCAAACATTGCTGTCAAAACATGTACTGAAGCCAAATAACTCATTTTTGAGGACTCGTTATTGTCGTATATTAACATAACAATGCACGTGCAATAACTCTGATTTTATACTCATGAAGTCATGCTTGACCACCAGGTATAATGCCATAACAAAACTGTAAGGCCTTTCGCAAAGTTAAAATAGTCAGCTTAAATATGTAGATTGTGTCAATGTGGCAGTTGTACTTCTTTCTGCCTCCATACTATCTACATGCTCGTGCTCATTTCTAATTTGAAATACTCATCTTTCATAAGGACCAAAAATCTAATCTACGCCAACCTTTGTGTCTTTTGTACCAAAAAGACGTTAAGGTCTTCAAATTAGCTGTAAACCACCACCTTTGCACCCCTAAGGTAAATCCCACTAACATGTTGGCGTTTTTCTGAGACTAACGCATGGAAAAAACGGATTTGAGTAGTGGGCACAAAGGCTTTAGGCGAATTTTATTGAACTTATACAACCACTTATACAAAGGTACTGCCACTATGAATTAATGTGCACGGTACCATGACACCCGGTCAAGATAATAGGTAGATAATCAAAGTAACTCGAAACACTGGCGTCATTGAACACAAAAAAGATGCATGTTTTGCCTTACATTTTTATTGATCAGGCCTTTGTTACATGTCCCTTATGTATATTTGTTTTCAATGGAAAACAAACTTTTAAAGCGTGCAAGTGTTTCACTATGTATTTCTGATAATGTTGCAGATTCATGCTTACGAGAGATCAAGTAGAGTATATAACTACACATTAGATCCATGCGGTCCGGTGCACATAACAACACGTGACAGTGGAAACCAAGAAAATGTGGTGGCTGAGTACGCTGACGAACCCAGTAACCGGCAGCCGCCTGAATACAATGCATATAGAGAAAGTAGTAAGGTGCAAATATGATGTTGTAGACATTGAACTTTATGGACATGGTATTGAAATCAAGACATAAACAAACGTTACACACTTGCACGTTCTCTTTTCTGTTGTAAGGTGCAAATATGATGTTGTAGACATTGAACTTTCCGAATAAAGTTAATATGGAAGATTTTCCATATTGAGTTACTCATGAAGTTTTAACTTTTTGAGCTGGTATTCTTATGAAAGTGTTACTAGACCCTTTAAGCCTTGCAAGTTTAGGATTACTTTAAGTTTAGCTAACATCTGAAGCTATAAACATAAGCATAGAACAACAAAAATACAAATGGCAACAACAAAGTGGCCCCGCCGCAGCGCGCGGGTATCGAACATCTTGTTGAAGTCTAATTGTCATGATCAAGGTATTACTTATACAGTAAATTGGTATCTCAAAAACAAAAAGACTAAATGCTAAAAATGGTCCACTTTTTGTTTCATCATCCAGATTGTAGAAAAAAAAGAATTCTAAAGCTACCGTATCGATAGTGTGAGGGCTCACCGTCACGCGCCACACTACTACGGGGTAGGGTGGTCACGCGCCACAATGAGGTGCTTTTCGGGTTGTGGGCCCCTTTATTATCAACGGTATGATTTATTATTACAGAAAAAAATCTTTACCTACTATTATTTTATTTACCTATAAATACCATTTAAACTTTAATATTTTTAAACAAAACTTCACATTATACTCTCCACGCCTCATATTATACACAAATTCAAAAAATCTCACACAACTCAAACAAAACTTATTATGGATATGAATTCCGAAGCAATAATGCTCCCAGACGTAGACGTTGAAGATTTATATGCGGAAAAAAAGTTATTCGTCGGGACATGAAATTTTTTAGCAGAGCATTGTCGTTTTTAAGTTGTATACCACAACCGAAACGACATGAAGAGAACCAACATAAATCGAGATCATTATGGTGTTCATGATCGTTTAGTCCAAGCCTATTTTAGTGAGCATTTGATGTTTCTGGCAATACGTTTCGAGAAGAGGTTCCGAATGAGTCTAAAGCTTTTCATAAGTATAGTTGAAGAAGTAACTATTCATTGTGCATTCTTTCGTTAAAAACAAGACTGTACCGGAAGACTAGGCGTTTCCCCATTGTTGATGTGCACCTCCGCAATTCGTCAATTGGCATACGACACCGTTCCTCATGCCCTTGATGACTATTTGCAGATGGGTGAAACAGCTTCTCATCTATCTCTTGAACATTTTGTAGGTCTATTATGGAAATTTTTAGACCAGATTTTTTACGAAGACCCACTGTCACTGATGTTGAAAAGCTATACGCGTTTCACGAAGAAAAGCACGGGTTTCCGGGATTGCTAGGAAGTCTTAATTGTACAGACTGTGAGTGGTTTGGTTGTCCGCAAGCATACAAAGGGAAATATCGTAGACGCGATCATGGTTCGAATTCATTCATTTTGCTGGAGGTTGTTGCGTCACGAGACTTATGGATATGACATGCTTTCTTTGGTGTTTTTGGGGCGAACAATGACATCAACGTTATACATCGATCCCTTTGCTCAACAATCTCAAACGAGGAAAAGCAATAGAGATTCCATTCGTGGCTAACGGTGTAACTTACCCGTAAGGATATTATCTTTGTGAAGGAATATATCTGGAATAAGCGACATTTGTTAAGTCGGTTTCAAATTTTGCCGAGGATGACCACAAGCGAATACGGTACAAGCGAATGCATGAATTGGCAAGGAAATATGTGAATGGGCATTTGGTGATCTAAAGAAGAAATTAGCTATATTAGCAAATCTCGCATGACCGTATATTAAAGAAAAACCATTAATATGACGTATACATATATTACATAATACAATAATAAAAGACTACAAGGAGGCGATATCACCCGACTGACATCCGAAGGAAGCACGTTAATCGGATGACCTCTTACGATCCGATAAACAAAGGCACAGAGTTATCAGACACATCAAATTGTCACAAGTGCATCAAGACCTTCGTGGCGATTTAATCGAACACCTTTTTCGTAATGTTTAATTTATGATGTTTTTATTTTTAATGTAATGTTTTATTTATGAATTAAAGTTTTTGTTTTTTATAAATAAAATAAATGGTTTGTGTGACAATCCGTAATTTCAGGTCATTTTACGTCAATAAACTCGAAACTATTTACTTTAGATTTTTACGCGTTTACTTTTAATTTCAATTGTTAAGTTAAATCGCGTAAACGAAAAATCAACAATCAACGTAAACCGTCATCATACAAATAAAAGTTTACGTCAAATAAGTGTTATATAATTATTACGAAGATAATTTATAACTTTTCGTATTTTATTTTTATACTTTACGTAAAACGTTTAAGTTTCGCAAAATTTAATATTTATGCATGCATGTAAACTCCACCACCTTTCTACACTTAATTAAATACCCACAATTATACCCAATACCTAATTTTTTTATAAAAACATCCTTCTAGAACCAATTCATAACCGGCCCCCCTATTTATTCATAAGATTTCTTTGTTCTTTGGATATCAATGCACTAAGAAACATATTATCTCTTGGTTAGAAGCCACCATGATGTTCTTGCTTTCTTTTGGCTCACTCCTACATGGCAACAATCATGCCAAGATGCATAATCAAGACTTGTCTAATCCTACTTTGTCCGTAAACATTAAACAAAGTATTTGTGTCATGCTTTGGTTTATTATATATGTTATAGTCTTACTTTTCACTTATCACAAATCAAAGTAAAACTCATACCTCTCTCTTTTGTTTGCTCTCTTGCAACCGGCCAAATACAAGAAACATTTATGATTGGTTGTTTTAATCTCCAACAAGTATTTTCTAAGTGTTTAAAGGGTTTAACCTAGTATCAAACATATTGGGGTTTGATTTAGGTTAGCTTTGTGTTCACATCATCACCATCATCATCAAAGGTTCATATCATTTTCTCATATTTACATTTTATTTACTTACATGTGAACATCATATACATATCAAATTATATCACCACTTAGTTTTGCATTTTCACAAGTTTACAAAAAAAACTAAGATTTTATATAAACAAGTAAATACTTACACATGGATGAAAATAATTTACAAACATGTTAGAACATTAGAAAACATTTATTTTGGTATATTACATGAACTGGTTAATTTATTAAACTAGTTGTTAAATAATTTGTTCATAAACTAGTTTATATAGTTTTATAATTTATTTGTGTTCTTGACGTTTTATTTATATATTTGAGATGAGATGGATGAGACTAGATTAGTAGATGGTGTTGTTGAAGGAGTTGGAAGTGTTGTAATTAGAGGAATTGTTGTGTTAAAATGGAGTAAGAATCATAAGTTAAAAATATATATACATACTTATTTTACAGCCGACATATACTGTTTTGACACGGACTTCGAGACAAGTTAAAACCTTAAAAATATATTAGTATGTTTTATTACGATTCCGTGCATATAAAGAACTCTAAAAACGAGTGTAAAACGAAGAAGATATGAATTTTTAAAGTTTACCGGCAACTATAATGTTTGACAGCTTTTAATAGAAAATAAGTAATCTAATCAGATTTCGTTATGTGTTTTTGAGGCCTTTCGGGTCCGAACCGGCTTAAGTATAAAATAGAAAGTTGCTCGGAATGATATTTCGGTAAAAGATCGCGAGTTTTCGAAGCTCAAAAGTGTAATATGAGTAGGATAATCTTCATTAAAACTAGACAACTTTTATATAAAAATTCTTGCACACTTTTATAAAGTATAAAAGCTGTTAGAAATTAAATTAGGTGTTATGAGTGTTTTCGGTCCGTTTGAACTATAAAAACCTTAAGAAATAACAGTGTAACATTTATATAATATTAATACGCGTTTTAAAACTCTATAAGTATTATTTACGAATTTATTTAAACTATATATATTTTGTCACTTTAGAAATAATAAAAATAGTACATTGAGCGTAATTGATTATAATTAATTTTCGGACTGATAGAATATTTTACAAGTGTATATCCTTAGACATTAAATGACGAACGTAACGTAAACATTGTTTTGACTTATAAACTAAAACTAAAACTAAAACTAATAGGCGGTGATATAAGATTATAAAATACATTATTTTATTTATTTATAGTACATTATCCTTATCCGACTTATAATTAATTAGGTTGCATACCGGTTATTTGTGATGTCATTTACTGTTGATTTATTCAAAAATCAATTACATCCTTTGAGGTAAGTTTATAACCCCGCTTTACTCGTTTACAACATTTTACAAATCTCGGGGTGAGATACGTGCTTTGTTTTACATATGGACGCAAGTACTCTCTCAAACATATTACGAGTTGGCCTAAGTAGTGATAACCCACTATGCCCACTATCATGAATTGTTAATTACTTAGTGTAAGCACAAATATTATAAATAGATCTATTTGGGATTGACATCCCCGTTCGGGTAAGTAGCACTTACTAGTTTCGGTGGACCGAACTAACAGATGTATACCATGTCAGATTTGGATGTTGCGGGTTGAACATCTACACAGGCACATTATTTGCATGAATTTGCACACATACAAGTTGTAGCTTCAATGTCATGAGCTTAGTGCAGTCGTAATTACATTTTGTGATTTTGTATGTGTTACATTATTACACACACGGAAATCTTGCGGCCCCACATTTATACTTACATAAACCTATAAACTCACCAACTTTATGTTGACACTTTTAAGCATGTATTTCTCAGGTGAATAAGATGCTAGACGTTCATGATGTGCATTGGAGTCCAAATTTTACAAGATTTCATTCATGGATTTATACTTGTATTCAAACTATCAAATCTCGTTGTATTATTTACAGTCTTCCATTTTGATGTGACTTTAGTACAAATGTTATAAGTATTTAAATTTCAATTAAATCAACGAGATTTTTTTTCAAACGACTCATTTCGAGGTCGTTCTCTTATATCTCGTGCTATTGTATTATGAAGTAACACTCTCGGATATTTTCCCGCTGCGACCTATTTTGGGGGTGTTACAGTTTGACCGATGAAGGTGATGTGACTGATAAGGATGAATTGTGAGAGGGAGTGAGAGTAAAAAGACAGAGAGAGAAAACTGATGTGGCGTTGAGGTAAAAGGTGAGTGGGGGTGTTTTGGTGTGACTGATAAGGGTAGTATAATTTTGTTTTTTGCGATTGCTACACTGTATGACTTTACTCGAATTGTGACAAGTGTCTCGAAGATAGGTGGGGTTTTTTTGTTCGACTAAAGTGACTATCTGTACGATCAAGTGATGTTTTGTTTGACCAATGTGATGTTTGATAAATTAGTATGTTCTATTAGAAAAGTGATAGAACCCTTGCCTTTTTTCTTAGACCGACATACACAAGTTTGCTTAACTATTGGTAATTTTTGTGCTATCGAGTTTTGTCTTTTTCGAACAAAACTATAAAAAAATTTAAGAACCTATTTTTTCTAAAGGTTTTACGCAATTTAAAAGTTTTTACACAATTTTAAAAGTTTTTGTAAAAAGAATTACAAAAAGTTTGCAATTAGATAATTTAAATCAGCATGTTCTTTTTAAAAGTTTTTGATTTTTTCATAAAAGACAAAAATTGATGGCAAAAAAATTATTTACAGTCACTCGGCTGGTCTAGCATAATTTGTGACGTCGACGGAGGAAAAAACCACATGCTTTCATATCACTTGTCAATATTTTAGTGTAGTCATACGATTTAACGGTCGCAAAAGACTAAAATTAAAATTCACTTATTTTTTTACAACAATGTGGACCATGGAGCATTTTTGGTATTTGCTCAAACAAAAAACAACAATCGTCATGATCTTTTGTATTATCGCGAAAAACATAATAAATGATGATGATAGAGTATGTGCAAGATAAATGGGTCCTAACTTTAAATTTTGCATCACGATGTGGAGCTATAAAATGTATTTGTTACTTTTATAACTTTCCGCTTTTCTTTAGTAAAACATCTCAAAATATATGGAGCTATATATGCAATTTCTTTTTAAACACATGTGATGAGTTACCAATTATCAAATTTTAGGTTTTCCTAAACCTTTATGTTTAAAACACTTGGATACATAAAGTATATTTTCTATATCATAACTTATTTCAAATAAACAAAAATAAGTTAGAAAAAAAAAGAAATTATATCATTTTTTATGTGAACAAATTGTTTATAACATATATTTACTATCATCGAATTTTAACAGATAATTACGGCTGAACGTAATGGGAGAGATTTATTCGGTCGGTCGTCCTATGTGGACAAGACCAGACGCGTTCCATGCCATTACTAGAGAAATCATTTCAATTCTTTTGGTCGTGTATGAGACCGAACAAATGGAAATGAATACAAACAAAGAAAGTAGTTGTGGGCCACATTAAATGATCGGTCTGAATTTTTTTTATAATAAACATTTAAAAATTTAACCCTTTAACCTTATTAATGTAATGTTTAAAAAAACAATAATTTGATCGGTGTCATTTGCGGTCACCACTACATGTGTTTGGTCACTGTGTGGTCTAAGAGATAAAAAGCTGAGTTGACGCTGACGTGACGGTCGCCTCTGCGGTCACCACTACATTCAGTCTAGTGACACAAACTTTCTTTTTAGTGATTTCATATATACTCTAACTCGTATTACATATGATTTATTGAACACGTGATCGAGACAACACGCTATTTTTTTATGACTCTTTTAATATTAACCGTCACAAAGTGTGTGCATTCTGCTATAATAGTGTATAAAGCTTAGATTATGATTTTAATCAACTATTGAGAAAACCGTATCGAACGGGAAGAGACCTAATTTCACCATAAATAACTCAATCCTCAATCTGCACCGTCAAAAAGAATATCTCATAATCCAACGGCTAACATCCCCGATCCGCGTGAAACTCAACCCACCCAATTGAATATCCACCTCCACAAACGAAAAGTGAAAATATTCAAATCCCCTTGAAGCCCAATCTCCACCGTCAAAAACATATCTCATCATCCAACGACTAAAATTCACGATCCGCGTGACACCAAACCCACCAATCAGATCCACCTCCACAGCCTATATAAGCAACCCCTCAATTTTACTTAATCCTCATCATCTATCTCATCTCACAAACAGTAAAAAAAACAACTTTAAAAAGAAATCACTTTCAAAGAAAAAAATGGCACCAAAGGCAGCAGAGAAGAAACCAGCAGCGGAGAAGAAGCCAGCAGCAGAGAAGACACCAAAACCCAAAGCAGAGAAGAAGCTCCCTCCAAAAGACGCTGCAGACAAGAAGAAGAAGAGACACAAGAAGTCAGTGGAGACATACAAGATCTATATCTTCAAGGTTTTGAAACAAGTCCATCCTGATATTGGAATCTCAAGCAAAGCCATGGGAATAATGAATTCATTCATTAATGATATCTTTGAGAAATTGGCTGCTGAGAGTTCTAAGCTTGTTAGGTATAACAAGAAGAACACCCTTTCTTCTCGCGAGATTCAAACTGCTGTTCGTCTTGTTCTTCCTGGTGAGTTGGCCAAACACGCTGTCTCTGAAGGCACCAAGGCCGTCACCAAGTTCACCAGCGGTTAATCTTGAATCTTTGGATGTTGGGTTTAGGATTAGGCTTGTAGATCTGTTGGAATATCGATGTCTTATCGATTGTATTTCGTTTTAGCTGTTCTGAAATGAAAGTATTATCATTAATTTCTGTCATTTGATTGTTGTGATATTAACGTCATTTATCATTTGTCTTAAGAATTTAATTTGTTGATGGGTTCATTTGGGAAAGATATGTTGTTAATTTTGCTTGACGGGTCATGTTTTGCTTATCGTTTTGGTTAAGATTATTTATGAACTCGTTGACAACTGTGTTGCTTTTTTTAATACAAATTGAAATTACCATATATATCATCTAAATTGCAAGTCTACTTAAACTCTGCCCTTAGAAGTGGATGTCATTCATGATCCAATCCTATATGTACCTTGCAAAGAAACTATCCTGTCTCACTGCATAGCGCCACTAACTCTCACTTAGATAACTTGATTTATGTTACTCTCCCGTTTGGTTTACTGGTTTAACTGGGGTTTAGGATCAAAGTGCTAGTCAAATCCATTCTTTGGTTCATTCTTTTTCTTTTTACTAACACAAATCTGATTTCCAAAATTGAATACAAGGTGCATACGTGGGGGGTTTGTGTAAATCAGAGAATTCATCTTTTATTTGACTAATTTTTTTAACCACGTATGTTGACCCACCTTTTTTCAAGGTGAAAAAATTGTCAACCACATATCAACTTAAAATTTTATTTCTATAATACTCTTTTAATTGTAAAATATTATATAATACATTTATTATATTATTTTCTCTCTCTTACATCAAATCAAAATCTAAATTCAAATCCAAATCCAAATCCTAAACCCATCTACAAACCAAACGGCCCCTAAATCTTATACCAAATTCTAATCCTAATCTAAACCCACTTATAAACCAAACGGACAAATCTGCAAGTCATAACCTTCACAACCTTCACACCCTTGACAGTGCAACCCATCCGGACCCACTTTATGCAGCAAAAGTCTAGTCTATAAAATGATCACTGAATTCGATGTAACATGTCTCCCCCATGTCTCATATTGTAAAATCAGGTCTTGTTCAAACGCGTAAAAAAAAGAATGAAGGTCTGTTCATGTAAGGTTGTTGTGTGGATATACTAAAGCAACACGCAAACTACCGGCATAAGACTTTTAGGTTCTATATACGACACAGAAAAACAAAAGTACTCAGATCTCGATATCCCTAGTGTAGCAGCAACATCAGCATCAACATTTACCCCCTTACCCTTATATCAAACACATCACTAACTTAGTGTATGGGCATTCACAACAAGAAATGCTTTATAAATGGCTTCCGATTCAGCTGAAATAACCAAACACAGACAGTTATTTTTTAAGGGTGGGAAATAATATAATCTATTGGCCAATATGTCCGTGCGATCAACATTCTCTATAACAATTGTTTTTCTGTTAAGCTATTTATTATTAATTCTTATCCCAATAACTTTGGACATAGGTTTAAACAGATTATTAATCGATCCCGGAATCAATGTCATAGAAACCTATTATCGCACACCAAGTTCTCCATGCTTCAAATTCACATAAGTACAGTTAATCAAAGTTCAACACAATGAACGAAAAGACGATCCGATGTTTCCAAACCATTCCACATCGGGAGAGTAGTTTGCATTATCTGACGTGATGAGGGTCACTTCAATATCAAACTTCTAACCTGGAATCAGTTGATAAGCAGAGCTGAGTAAATCTAAACCCCAGCTGCTAGAGGTGGGGTTGTCACCCACATATAACTTAAGGGTTTGGGTTTTGTTTTTTGGTTTCTTACCATCAACACGCACATGGAGGACATAACACACCATCTTGTTCTTCACTGCATAAGCTCCTCATAGAGTCGATATCTATTTCACTTAGCAAGCAGTCACTTCACCTTATTATGTTAATATCTTATATAGTGCTGGTAGTTACACCTTATTATGTTAATATCTTCTTCAAGTCGGAGCTTGAAGAAGCGAGCCTATCAGAGAAAAAAGTGCTAGTTGTAGCGCGCTAGCGCGCATTTGACTAAAAACATGGAAAGTCAAGGCTCTGGGCAACGAGTGGGAGGGAGCCTTGACCTGAAGCATTGTACAAGTGCTTAAGGCTCCTTCGGGCCATGGCCACAACTATCATATAAGGCAAGGCTTGGAAGCAAGCTACCTGCGCCTATCGGCGGGAACTGGGCTTGGCTTGGTTAGTAGTGCCCGCCCATTCTGTCTCGCCCGCCTGCCGACCTATGAATTCTTCAGAGCGGGCAGGCAGGCCGGGCGTACGGGAACAGTCAAAGAAGTGCCTCAAAACGCCGCAGCCACTACTTTACTTTGACTCCTTTTATGCAATTATGAACTCCACTTAACTTTCTCGATTCCAAGGCAACTTATCCTTTTGGAGCTGACGTAACAAACTACGCGATCCTCCCACCGAAGCCAACATAAATCCGATGCGAATAAAAAAAATAAAAGGCAGTTTCATTATGGTAGTATACCAGCCACCTGTTCTGGAACTGGAAGTTCCAATCGGAGCATATAGATCCGTAAATGGATTTGTATGTATAGCCACTTCAGTCGTGTTCGTCGTTTCTTGAAAGTATCTTTTTTCTGGGAACATGGTCAACCAGAAATTCTTATGTTCGCGATTCTTCATCCACCGATGCAGAAAATGCTCCAGTTTTCCATTCTCATATGAGGCCGGAAAGTTTATTGGCAACAGGTCGACACGAAGTGATTCATCATCCTCAAACATGAGCCGATCGTTAGTTAGGGAGGGTTTATAGATCAGAAAATTCCCACAAATTGAATGAGAAGTGGGTCCATGTAAATAATCGATACCTTGCAAACAACAACGCTCCTTCCCCATATGGAGTTCGGAACCCAAAGGCAATCGTTGAGTGAACTGTATCTTCTTTGTGTTAGTTAACCTAAGCCGCACCCTTACTGCTGGGGTGGGGCTCGGCCTCCGAACCGTACGTGGGACGAGTTTCTGCCTCATACAGCTCGGGCCGAAACCGGGGGGAAGTTTAGGAGAGATGGAGAGAGCCAGCAGCTGACAGTCGGGGCGGGGATAAGCTTCCTTCTTCACAAGCTTATCCCTCCCAAAAAACCGACCCGATAGCGATTCCCGTTTTTTCTATTCCATCCCATTCCGGGACAGGCGGCTAATACTAATCTAATAAGTGAAGTAGTCGTCGTCTGACCAATCGGCTCGGACACCAGACCGCCCGTGCCCGCCCATTTTGTCTCGCCCTAAATGGAATCCCTTAGTTACGCTGCGCCCCGACCCGAGTCCCCACGTCCGCTTTTCTCCGCCCGAAACCCAAGAAGTTGGCTTTGCCAACACAACATTAGGGCCGTCCCCTTTATTCTATACTGACCTTGGCCCGGGCTGGCTTTTTGGGAAGCCCGTCCCCACCGTGCTCACGGCCCGGCTGGCCTGCCAGCGGTAGTGGGAATTATCCCGTTCCCTGGTCAAAGACTTGGTTGGATGCGGGATCTACTCCACGAGGAGCGGTACGGACGTAGACGACCTCTCTTTTCGTACCGCTAGGGATGCTTAACGCCACTTAGCCAACTGGCATTACCTGCGCTTTCGTGTCTCTCAGTGTGGTCAGCACTGGGTGTTTCCGAGCAGCGAGGCTTACACCCATTCGCATTAGTTCATCCAAAGTTCCTTACCCTTATGCACGAATTATTGAATAAGCCATCTTCCTATCAAGGTGAAGGAGTCAACTGAGCATCTCAGCGGCGGGATTGAATACCCGGATCGAATCAGAGTTCACGCCTCCCGCCCTGAACAAATAGGAGGCGTGGGCTATTTGTAGCGCGCTAGCGCCACAACTAGACTGTTATCACCATCGGCAACCCCTCACACAATACAACCCAAGCATACAACATTACAACATTACTTCAGATCCCAAATAAGATATTAACATAATAAGGTGTAACTACCAGCACTATACGCTCACGCCTCTAATGTGTCCACAAAACCTAAGCCTTAGAACTGATTCTGTTATATAGCAGCAACATCAACCTCAACACTATAAGCTCACGCCTCTAACGTGTCCACAAAACCTAAGCCCTGGAACTGATTCCGCTGTATAGCAGCAACATCAGCTTTAACATTTGTCTTAATACTAAACATATTGATAACATTCTTTGTTAGCAACTCAATCATTCTCAACACTTTCTTAGCCTACCAAGGAGAATTGATTGCTTTATTCCATACACACCACAACTTCGGATACTATTTCAACATAAGTCTTTTATGTTTTGCTTTTCACTTCATGGATGGCTTCCAATCCAGCTGATATAACAGAACAACTTACCTACTCATCTGAAAAAACAACTTACCTTAACCCCAAGAATGACGAACATAACATAAAGAGATCATCAATTGATCCCAGAGAGACCCATTGAATATCCTGCAAAGCCAATCATCTCACACCAAATTCTCAATGCTTCAACATGCTGAACTAAAAGATTGTTTCTGAACATGTTCCACATTGTGGACAGTTTGTATCATCTACATAATCACACTAATCAGGCTTCATTCCAACAACACGGTTTACCTCTGCCAATACCATCATTGCCTTACTGTGAGTGGAGCTCTGCAGCAACTATAAAGCCTTACTGCTAGATATGGTTATCATCCCTCTATACAGTGAAACTCCTTGTCATTAACGTACCAATTATGAGTAGAACACTGTTTTGATCCACTGCATGAATGACACATATTTCTAATACAATTTGAGTAATTTGCTCATATTTGCTAAGCAATGACGCGTAAGCTGAACCCAACAGACCATTTGATAGTACCCGCTGATTCAAAGAATGAACACACAGAAGTAACATCCAAAGAATAAATAACACAATACAAAAAGAAACACGCATCAGATCATCCTTTCAGATGCTCACATTACTCCACATTAGCCTTCACACATGCTGCACTATCAGAAGTTCAGGACCCCTTCATGAGGCTCAACTTCGTTCTTAGAATTTTACTGATATTAAATTAAGTTTAACATTGGTTAGAATGATGAAACCATAAACACAGTAATTTACAATATTCCTGCAACTCATAAACTCTCCTTTATTACTATAATATGAAGAACAACAATGGGAGATATTGTACTAGAACACTAGAAAAATTAAATCATCGCAGCATCCAAAATCCAACACCCCTCTAACCACCAGCACTAAACTGTCATAATGATACTCATCTACAAAACCAAAGTCTCGGATCTCGATATCCTCTGCATAGAAGCAACGTCAGGCTCAATATTTATCTCCCTGAAACATATTGCTGACATTCTTTATTAGAAATTCTATCATTCTCAACACGTACTTAGCCCACCAAGGATAATCGACTGCTTTGTTCACACACACACTACAGGCCCACAGCTTCCTTGGACTTGTGCACATTATTATCAATTCACTGAAAACAAGTCTTTTTCTGTTTTTCGCTTTCATAACCAGCAATGTTGGTAAATAGAGTTTTTTGAATTTTATAAACAATGAATCAGAGTGGCGCATTAGAAGCTTGGTGGGCCCATAACACACAGGTCCCAGGATCGAAACCTGGCTCTGATAATTACTTAGAGCGGCTTCTGTCTATTTTTTTTTACGATACATCTCAAAACGGTATCGTATTTTGCTTATTTAGTTACCAACTTAAATCTTATGTTTAAGCTCACTAGTGAATGTTCTAACATTTTTCATTGACTTGTGAATCGTGGATACCGAACTACCGACTAAGTTCGCATCCAACTTCCAAGTTTGGATTCAAACCCAATATAATAGGTCTCTGCTCGTTCGATGAACGGTTTTCTTAATAGCCGATGAAAATCGTACAATTGTCACTAATTATATTAGAAAGTACATACATTATCTCCTACTTTTACATACTGTATTAATTATAAACCATCATAACTCACCTCTCATGGATCAAATTCCAAAGATTGGATAATCTTCTCTTATTATGTAACAACCACCCCCGTCGGATTGAATAAATTTTACATTTTCTAGTTACGTCTCAGAAAAAATCAACAACGCTTTTTCTGTGTAATTATTTTTAAGTTTATACGAATAAGGTAGAAACGAAGCCAAAACATATCTTCACATAGAACCAATAGTCTTTGATGTGCTTTTATTGTTTGATTGTTTGGAAATGCGGATTATACAAAAACATAAAAGATAAACTGAACGAAATGACACCGTCTGCAAAGACGTAGACGGGGCATGGCAGGTATGATCCACCCAAACTGATAATGTGATCCAATCCATGATCTAATCCATGACAACGTGTCACCGTTCTTCCAAGCTTTTCATCCATTGCTAGAGTTCAGAAACCTACAAATAGGTAGAACAAACAAAATGATGGTTAAATGTTGATAGTCATGATTATTGAGCTAAATCTAAGTTTAGATGACGATAAAATAAGTTGCAGCTATTAAACTATCGTATTTACCAGACTTCACCGCATTATTCTCAAATCTATGAAATTAGTGAAGGCGTGAGGGTCATTATGGAAACTTTTTTAGGTTAAAAAGATCGAATATTTTAATTATATACACAAACACAACAACACTCAATTCGTGTATGAATGTACATTGCTCAAATAACTTTTTTTTATTCTAATGTCAAGTGTCGAGGAGCAACATCCACATACCTAGGAATTAAGAAACGCCAACAAAGAAACATTTATGCTTGCTCATTTAAAAAATTAAAGCAGTTATGCTTTCCTAAATCATCAAAAAGGAAAATAAAAGATTACCAACTGTATGACCCCATTGATCAGGCGAACATAGGACATTACCTTTGGTGGGCTTATTGTCATCAAAAGAACCCAAGTCGGCATCAACAACACCTGCTGCATACAATGAGTGTGAGTCATTTAAAGTTTGAACCATACAAAAATTGTTAGAGTAAATTTCTTAAATGGACGGACCATTTATTAGATGCTTTTTCCAAAACAGTCCGTGCATTTATAGTTTACGAAAATGGTCTAAACAATTTAATCCATTGGATTAAAGACATCAACAAACCTTGTTTATCCACGTAAACAACTGTTGCATTTCATATGTTATACACGCCGGAAAAATAGTCAAAAACGCACTAAAAAACAAACACTAGCGAGATTTTCCTATTTGTTGATCCCGTTTATAACAGATCGTTTGTTAGCTTGTTGAAGCTTTTAGTCACCTTAGATAAATCCAAGACAACTAAGGTTGAAACCTTGACAATTATGTATATATATTACCTCATCGGAATCGAGTATATATACTCATAAGAACAATATGATTAAACACAAAAAGAATGTCTCCCAACTTCAATATATTGCACTATTAACAAACATACATAATGTTTTTGTATCACATCTAATGTTATGTGTTTGTGTTCAATTATCTTACTATTAACTATGCGTTGATCTCTATTGATCTGTGTAGAACTATATCTACTAACTATGCCTAGGGTTCCTTTTATAGACTAAGGAAACCCTAATGGGCTTTACAAAACGCGTTAAGAGATAATGCATATCTATTCCTAATTTATCTCATGCATATCTCATAAGCAGTACTAATACAATATACTAGCAGTACTAATACTAACTAACAATACTAACTATTACTGGCAGTACTAACATTGTACTGGCAGTACTAACTACAAAGCTAGCAGTACTAAAGACTTAGACTTATTTCTTCAATCTTCATTAACAGCATTAAGTCTTCACTAGCAGTATTAATCTTGAGCCAGCAGTATTAACTTGTAGAAGCTTCAGAATCCCAACAATCCTCCCCTAAACTTGTGATTTACTCTCAAATCTCAAGTTTCTTCTGGATTAGATCTTCAATTCTTCTTTTGCTGAGGATTCTTTCAAACACACTTTTATTGTTCTTCAATCTGAGTCTTGATAAACTTTAGCAACTCAAATGCCATAGAACTTTCTGCTTCAGCTTCTAATTTCCAGTTAAGCATCTTCTGAAGTGTTTCTTTGGTGAGTGGATACTTTTTCTCTACAAACATATGAATAGTCATCAAAGTACCATCAACCATCAGTGTGTGCACTCCACAAGTTTCATACAGCTTCCAACTGATTATTTTCCACTGGTTTTGATTCTTCCAGATGTCATCATCTTGCTCAGGATCTACTAGTATCTTCAGATCACCCCATAACATCAAATTGTATCCTTCTGGAGTGTTATCTTGAAATCTTTCCATTACCAACCTGTGTAAAACCTCTAAGTCATGTCTATCAAAACTTTTCAGCATACTCTCAAAGGTTTTATGATAACTAGTATTCCTATCAGCCCTTATAATCTTGTAAACATGCATACTGTATAAACTTTGAGATTCCCAATCAACTATAGGAAACTTAGTATGCAAGATTTCAGGATCTACAAATTCTTCCTCATCTGGAACTACTGTCAACCACATTCTTAATTCATCTTTTTCTTCCTCATAATCAGCTGTTTCTTTCTCTTTCTTCTGTCTCTTTGAGCTGTCTTGACCTTGTTTGTCACTTGCTCTTCTTCTTGCAAGTGTTTTTCTTCTAATTCCAACAGCTTTCTTTTCAATCAATACTGGCTCAGGATTCACATCTTCTTCTTCAACCTTTTCTTCTTCCACTGTTTTTGAACTTTCTTTTTCACTTGGTTTAGAAGAATCCTTTTCAACCCCAGACCCTATAGGAATAAAAGTATTGACATGATCCCATATCCTTTCAAAAATTGGTCTGATGTCATTATAGCTCATTCTCTTGAAGTAGCTTTCCTTGTAACCTCTTTGATTCTTCAAGTATGTTATCATATTCCTTCTTGCTTGAGCTATTGACACAAGTTTATTCTTCAAAGCATGATACCTCAGTACACTTGGATCATTCCAGTCAATTCCTTGAGATTGAGTAGGTTGAGTTGGAACCTCTTGTCTTTGATCAAGTTGTCTTTGCAATTCCCTAGCTGCTTCCAGATTTAGTCTTTCTTCTTCTTCTTCTTTTTGCAAAGCTCTTGCTTCCTGTTTTGCATTAAACCTGACTCTTTTTTCTTCTTCCATCTTCCTAGCTAACTCCTCATCCATACTCAACTTCACTTGAGTTCTTTTCTTAACCTTCTTTGGAGTAACAGGTTCTTCCATTATGGCCTTTCCTTTATCCTTGGCACTCCTTCTTGTATACACATGAGGTACAACATTACTAACCTTTGTAACTTTTGGAGGACTAGCAGTACTAATCTCCATCTCACCTTTCTCACCACTTCCATGTTCTTCAATAATTTCAGTGGGAGTCTCTTGTACAAGTAATTCAGTTTCATCACTGGGCTTCTCATGAACTTCCTCTTCCTGTGGAATCCAAGAAATACCTTTATCTTGTATTAGAGAAATTGTTGGATCTTCATCAATTTGAGAAATCTTCCTCCCCTGTTTGGAAGAATCCTCTGCAATCTCTTCATCATCAGAAAGAACAATCTTTGCCTTTCTCCTTGCCTTGCCAGACTTCAGCTTGTACTCTAGTTTATTTACTCTAAGTACTAACTTGGTGAGAGCAGTACTATAAGTCTTCTTTGTCTGCTGTAAGTCCTTCTCCAATCCATCAATCCTATCATTCAATTTGTTAACCAAAACCGTCAAATCATGTTGTTGCATGCTACCCTCAGCACTTCAATGTTAGTGAACATCATGTAGAGGTGAATCATGGGGTATAGAAGCAGTCTCCTCTGCCTCATGGGTGGGTTGAATTAGTTCTGGTGAAGGGGATAGTTGAGTTGGTTGTGGAGATAATGATGGTGAAGATGTGATCCTTGAGGGTGATTGCTGTTGCTCTTCATCATGTGCTTATACCAACATACTCTCAAACAATGGTGTTACTATCCCTGAATACCCCTTAGAGGCTCTCCTCATATTACTAAACAGTTTTCTTGTCAGAGTAGGAGTGGGATAGGTTCTAGTATGAGGCAAGAGTAACCTTTGTTGTTTGTTAAGAAGTTGAATAAACCTGGGATACAATAAGAATTTGTGTGGGCTATCTAAGTTCTTAACCATAGCTTCAAAGATGAATTTGGAAAAGTTAAACCTCCTGCTTATAGCTAGACAGATGATAGCTGTAGCAATGTTGCTACTGAATTGATCCCATGCAGTCTTCTTAGAGCTCAGACAATGTAGAATTGTGTGGATAAAGAACTTCCACTAGGGTGAAAAATGTCCTTTAAAGAATGTAAGGCTTTTAGAATTAGTCACATACCCCATATGAGCTAAGTGCTCAAATATTTCTTCATTGGAGAGTGAAAAAATGCCTTATGCATCTTCTAAATTCAAATGTCTTCTCAAAGAATCTTCAGTTATGAGCTTTTCATGTCCATCAATAGTTGCAGAATTAGCTTGAATTCCTTCCTCGGTAGTGCTCAAAATGGCAGTTTCCCAAAATTGTTCAATAAGGGACACAAAAATAATGGGATTTTCAGTTAGAGCATAGTAGATATGGGTTGAAGTAAGAAAATCTATGATTTCATCAAAACCCTCACTGCTTTCAGATTTAACCAAATATGCGACCATATTATGCTTGTCATAAAATTTCAACTGTGCCATTTGATGAATGAGAAGATGAGTAATGATGTGGGATTAGTTCGGTTGATAAAGTGTAAGGTTCTGGTAGAGTGAATTGAATTATGAGTGAGGTTTAAAAGAGTATGTTTTCACCGACTGTAAAAGAGTTGTACTTATCTTGAAGAAATCGTTTAATGATATAGATAAATCAAGAAGTCTCCAATTAGTCAAACCCTATAAGCTATAGATGTGGCGGAAATATCTCAACGGCTCTTTGATTGAGGAAAATATGTTAGGACTCAAACAGTACTAACGGTCACCTAGCAATACTAAGTGTGGTCTAGCAGTACTAATTTTAACCCTAACAGTACTAACTTCATCCAGCAGTAGTAATACTTGCCTAGCAGTATTAACTTAACACTGACAGTACTAAGTGTTGTACCAAGCAGTATTAACTCCAAACTTGATCCATCAAAGATATGCAGCAACAATATAGACTCTCATATACTCTCTTTCTGTTTTTAAGCTCACAAAGTATCTCTCAATTCTTTTTCTCACCAAACACTCATTTCTGTTTTCACACACAGCTCTCTTTCTGTTTTTAAACTCACCATATCTCTCTATTCTTTTTCCTCACAAATGCAGACAATTTGGTACAAGTTGCCATCAATTCCATAAGTTTCAAACTGTCCTCCCCACTTCCAAGTGTGTAACCTCTTGAGAGAGGTGGGTCATTGGACTATTTTATAGTTTTTGGCAAACTACCAGCCATAAACGGATTTGGGAAGTCTTTACCAATAGCCGTTTGCTTTGGACTAGCCAATGCTTTATTGCAAGAACATGGTGCATTGATAACCATATAGTTTTTGGTAAACTATCAACCATAAACGGATTTGACTTGTCTTTACCAAGAGCCGTTTGCTTTGGACTAGCCAATTCTTGATGTCTGTTATACATGGTGAACTGATGACCATTTGTTGTGTGGTTTACAACCAACACTGAAGGAACACTCTACCATCAAATTCCTCCCTTCAGAGAAAGCTTATAGCAGTCACACCAATCTATATGTACATAACAGTACTAACTGAACCTAGCAGTATTAACTTTTGTACTAGCAGTACAAAGTTTTAACTTACAATATCAACTAAGCTCAGCAGTATTAACCAAGTATTAATCATATTTACCCTCTAGTGTACATATAACCTCCCCTCAAATCATGCATCAGGGATTAAGCATACCAATGCTTGCAATCAAAAACTCAAACCTGGTGACATCAAAGGCTTTAGTAAGAAGATTTGCAACATTGTTATCCGTGTGTATCTTGACCATTTCAATCAATTTCTTCTCATAAAAGTCTCTTATAAAATGAAATCGAATCTCTATATGCTTTGTCTTGGAATGAGAGACAGGATTCTTGATAACACTTATAGTGCTATCATTATCAATGTGAATCTTTATCCTTATGAAGTTATATCCATAGTCAAGTAACTGATTCTGAAGCCACAAAACTTGTCTACAGCAGTGAGAAACAGCAATGTATACTGCTTCTGTTGTTGATTTAGCCATAATGGTTTGTTTCTTGCATTGCCAAGAGACTAACCTGGAACCTAAGAACTGACAACCTCCAGTGGTAGATTTTCTATCAATGCTAGCCCCTGCATAGTCACTTTCTGAATAGGCTATCAAATCCATAGGTGAATCCTTAGGATACCAAAGGCCCAAAGTGGGTTTACCCTTAAGATATCTAAAGATCCTCTTAACTGCATGCATATGAGAAACCTTTGGGGTAACTTGAAATCTGGAGCATGCACATACAACAAACATGATGTCTGGCCTGGAAGATGTTAAATATATCAAAGTACCAATCATGGATCTATATAAGTGGACATCAACATCTGGTTCATCTGCATTTGTTGATAAAGATTTATGTGTCTCTATTGGTGTGCTAGCTGTCTTCACAGTAGTAAATCCAAACTTCTTCAAGATGTCATATACATATACTTAGACAAGTAGAATGTCATTTTTAATCTTCTTGATGAACAAAGTCTTATCAATAGTACCTCTTCTGAATCCATTTTCCAATAGGTAAGTTGATAAAGTCTCATACCAAGCTCTAGGAGCTTGATGGAGACCATACAATGCTTTCTCCACCTTATACACTTTATTTGGAAACTCTGGATCCTCAAATCCTGGAGGTTGGTTAACATAAACCTCCTCTTCAATAGTTCCATATAGAAATGCACTTTTCACATCCATTTGGTACACAGTGAAGTCCATGTATGATGTATAGGCTAAGAATAATATAATTGCTTTAATCCTTGCCACATGAGCAAACACTTCATCATAGTCTATGCCCTTTTCTTGTCTATGACCCTGTGCTACCAATCTGGCTTTGTTCCTTACCACAATCCCTCTATGATCTTTCTTATTCCTGAAGACCCATTTAGTACCAATGGCCTTCTTTCCCTTAGGTAAATCTACTAGAGTCCAAACATTGAGTAGCTTGAACTGAAGAAGCTCTTTCTGCATAACTTCCACCCAGCTTACATCATCCAAAGCTTGATTTACCTTCTTTGGTTCCACTTGAGAGAGAAAACAAGCAAATAAGCAATTCTTAAAATCCTTGTGATTTGTTCTTCTTTGCTTCTTTATGAAGGATACCAATCCTGCTTCACTTTTCTTAGCCATTCTTCTTGTTTGCACTGCTGATTTTAGATCTCCAATGATCTGATCTTTGGGATGAATGGAATGAATTCTTGTTGTGGGAATAGGACTGACATTTATGGAAGGTTCTATGTTGTTAAAGTCAGCCTCTGCACCCACACTTTGATAAGACATCTCAGGAATTTCAGATTCAAATCTTCTTGAGAGATGTTTACACCCAAGATAGACAATTGGCTAACAATCTTTTGTAGCCTGTTAAAGATGGAGTTAAGTGACTCTGAGCTTGAAGCATTGAAATTTTCATATGTTTGCTTCAGTAATGTCTTCCGAGTCTTCTTAGTAGCATCATTGCAACCAAACCTTGACTGTATTGCTTCAAACAAGGTCTTTGCATCCTTGTATTGATTGAAAGTTAGTTGATGTTTATTGGAAATAGCCATAAGTAATATACTCCTAGCCTTTACATAATTCCTTTTCAGGATTCTCTCCTCTGCAGTAAGTGGACCAGGTATTGTAAAAGTGGATGTACCATTAGCATGTGTAGTGGTCTGAGCTACTGGTATAAAGGAGTTGCCATTCTCAATGATCTCCCAGAGAGCATAATCTTGCAGTTGAATGTATTGCTCTATTCTGAGTCGCCACATCTCATAGTCTCCTTGCTTGAGAAGTGGGAGTTTTGCAATAGTATTGTTTTGCGCATATACTAGATCCATCTCTTTGTTGTGAATGAGAGTTCTTCTAGATTTGTTACTTCTTGATAAAGGTTTCAGAACACAAGCTCTGATACCACTTGTTGATCCCGTTTATAACAGATC
>BQNB010022466.1:34549-62972 GCA_026074375.1 Tanacetum coccineum | reverse complement strand
ATTATTATTCAAAGCCAAGACGAAGTCATAAATTTCTCGAGCATACCATTGGAAAGTGCGCGAAATTACGAGTTCAACGGTGCCTTCATTGCTTATTGGGCCAGCCCGTAACCCATTAATATGAGTCGGGCCAGCCCATTTTATTTCCAGCCCAACTTACAGCCCACGTCCAAGAGGGTTCAGCCCAGATTTACTTAAAAGTTTAAGAGGAATTCAGCCCATCTGATGTTTTACTCGGCCTAACAAAGTCAAGACCCAAACCAACTTTGATATCTAAAATCTAAAATAAAGTGTATTAGTAAAGTGCCCAGATAAAGTGACCCAAATTAATTCCAAGATCATCACGTGACAACCCACTACACTTCTTTTGGCTAATGAACTCCCGACAGGTGGCATTCCCATTTTCATTCATTCAAATTATGAGATTCGGTTAGCAGTTACAATGAATGTTTTAATAAAGAAAAAAAACCGCGTTTCTCTTAGAGGTAGGAGTATGGTGAGGAGATGCATCTCGTCACTTGGGTCCTACGGGCTGTCACATCAGCATCTCACTCCCACTCAAAAATACCTCTTCACTCATAACACACCCCTATCTCCTCACTTTGGCCCCACCACTCACCATTTTATTTTCTTTTTTATTTTTTTAACACAAACATAATTCATTTCATTTAAATTAAAAATACAAACATACGGAATTTAAAAATACAATACGGAATTTAAAATACAATACGGAAATTTAAAATACAATACGGAAACATGTTAATTTGTTTCGTATTCATTTCACCCCACATTCCAACCTGAATAACTCATCATGAGCTTGTTATTCCTTCATAAATTCCTCCTATTCTTTTTCAGCTCTTACTCGTTCTTTTTCAGCATTTGCTTCTTCTTCTAAGTATTCTCTATATGCCTCTTCATCTTGAGCTAGTTGTTGTTGCTCTTTCTTAGTGAGAAATCCTTCAGTAACATATTCATCTGATGACTCGTATTCTAAATCATATCTCACCATCCCAAATTCCATAAAGAATTCATCATCATCAGCTTGTTTTTGCCTAATTTTCTCCTCTCGTGCTTTTTCATCCATTGCTTTTTCTTCAGAGTCGGTATGTGGAAGTGAACAAGCCATTTAAGAATCTTAACAAGTTATATGTTATAATTTTTGTTTGGGATTAAATGTGAAAAATTTAGGTAAAAAAGAGTGGTATTTATAGTATAAAAGAGGGTAGAATTTAAAACTTTATTTTTTTTAATATCACAACGGATATATTTTGAAAATTAAAACGTTATATGTTTTGTCGTTATTTGACTCGTGTCTATGACGAGATATCCAAATTTTAGCCATGGCGGACGTACTTGGTGTGGTGGCGAGACCACGTAGGCAGTGACGAGCCCAGCTCTTTGCCATACTCCTTGCTCTAACATATCTGTGTCTCAATTCCAGAACCATAAACACACATTCATACCATTGCTTGTTCTTCCTAGATGTTTTCTCTTAAGGCTTTTCGTCTAGATGTAGTTGATGTAGCTCTTTCTCAGTATGATATAAATCAGCCAGTGATGACGAACAACCTACACTTTCTTTGAGCGGATAGAGTATTTATCATTAGCCAAGCTAACTAGCATCCATCTTGTTTTCTAGTTTTTGGCCGGGCCTTTTCATACATAGAAAGATCAGCTCGTAATCTCTATCAGAACCTTCTTTAAGAAAGTTCGATCAAAGCATCGACTCTCTTTGTGAAATGTCAATACATTTACTCGTAAGCATATCTAAATCGTTAAAACCATAACCTTAAGGTCATGGGTTCGATTCTGCATGAAGGTATTATTCCCTCAGCCACGTCAGCTGCCACGTGGCGCCACGTGGACGCCACGTGGCTGACACATGGCAACCATTGACCCGTTGACCCGACCGTTGATTGGCGGTCAACCACCATTGACTGGTGGTCCGGCGGTGGTCAACGGTGGTCCGCCACCGTTGACCGTCGTTGGCCGCCGTCGTTGACCATCGTTGGCCAATGTTGACCACTGTTGACCGGTGGTCCGGCAGAGGTTGACCGGCGTTGACCTGCCACGTGGCGTGCCACGTCATGGCGGCTGTCCAATCAGAGGCTGCCACGTGGCAGATCTAATGATTAATTGCAGGAATTGCAGGTCCGAGGTTCAGATGGCGGCTCGAGGGCAATGATTGGCGTACGAGGTTTGGGATCCTGAGCCAATGATTGGCTCGGGTAATGAATGTTCTTGAATGACACGTGTCGCACTATAATTGGTGGATCCAGATTATGACAGTCTGTCAACTGCTGTACGAGGTATGGGATGGATCCGAGGCAAATAATTACCAATCATTGGTAATTAAGGCGGTTGAAGGGACCTTCCTGGAAGCTGCATTATACACGCTCCTCACAAGAAATGTCCAAACTACCCTTAGATCTTGAAATATGAGTGGATGATGGCCTAAATTGATGAAAATGCCGTCGTGGGCCTTGGGCTATATATTGGACGCAACTGCTCTCATTTGGAGGTGTTAGATTTTTAGGATTTATTTTCACATAGTAGTTTAATTTAGTTAGGAGTAGGAGTAGATTTAGAATAGATTTAGCTTATTGTTTTGCTTATTGTAAAAGCTTTTATAGCTTATTTAGCTTATTGTAATAAACTCTTTTTAGCTTATTAATAAAGATGTTTGTGTTGGAAGTGATTTGAGCTTATTCTTTTTCTAATCCTCTATTTCTTTTCTTTTCTTTTTAAGCTTACTTTGAGCTTATTGCTTAATAGCTTATTATCTCTTAATCAACTAAGCTTCTATAGCTTATTTGAATTGATTTTAAGCTTATATATTTTCGAAATAAGCACTTGGCTTATTTTTGATCTACTTTTCATATAGTTTTCGGATAAGCTTATTAAGAGCTTATTTGATTAGCTTATTAGCTTATTTTATGTTTTTTAGATCTAGCTTATTCAATTTAGTTTTCAAATAGATCTGGTTTTTATAGAAGTTTTTTTTAAATAGCTTATTAGTCTAGATCTACTAGCTTTTAGCTTTTCTATTTCAAAATACTTTATATTTTGGAATTAAAGCTCTTAGCTTATAGCTTATTTGTCCTAATATCTTGTTTTCTTGTCTTATCTCTTATTTCATCCTTTCATCATCTATGGCCGGAGCTTAAGGGTCTTATAAGGTTGATAAATAGATAAAGTTTCGATCTTTTTGGTTTTTATGGAAGTAATTAGTAAATAAAGTTGACACCTTTACTTGCTAATTAGTGAAGTAGAAGCTTAAAAGTGATAAGCTTATTTATTTATTAAGTTTGTAAGATCGGGTGGTTACTTTTCGTTATCGGCTCGACATTCGGTTATTCCTTCTTTCCTATTTCAATTTTCTTAGTTTAAAATAATTAGCTTATTATGTTTAGTTTAGCTTATTTGATTATTTTTCTTAGTTAGTAGTTTAATCATATGCTTGTTAAATAAGTTAGTGGATAGTGAATTAAGTGTGGAATTTAATAAGTGATTAGTGATTAATAATTTGCAAAAGTTATTTAGTTTAGTTTTTTATTTAGTCGAACGGGCAAAAGCCGTAAGATTAAGTACGCATCAAACTAGTAATTAATGTCTTGATAAAAAGTTGTTTTCAATATTAAGCCAACATTTTAAGGAAACGATTATTTAGACGGATATTGATTCATCATTAAGATCTAAAACTTCACACTTAAGAATCTATTCACTTTTACTTGACAAGCATATTTTTCTTTATATATTTTTCATCTTATTAGCTTGCTTATTAATTAGTGTAATCTAGTTTATCGCTATCTCTAGTCTAAGTTTTAATTAAAAACACAAAAATAAAGATATTCAAAGCATAAATGGTATAAGAAAAGAGATGTGTATCTTTCTGTGGATATATCAATATGACGGCCTCATCACTCTCTTAGGACACGCCAGTGCCAAAGGAAAACTATTACTGTTTCCTAAAGTAATTGTTTATCGCGACGTATTACTATAGGGTTATAATTACTGCGACTATTTCCTGTTTACGACGAATCAGCAAACAAAGTCAAACCAAAGCCACACATCGAAAAAAAAAGAGGGCAAAGAATGATCAAAATAACCAACGAGATCCCCCCACAACATATACATTGCTCTCTATCTCTCTCTCAGTACATTGGTCACTTCTGTATCAATAATAACTATCAACTATTCATTTTAAACTTTTACACTTTACTTTTAAATTATTTCAACGTTATGGGCTGAAAATAATCGCGTAACACATAAACATCACTACATAAACCATAAACCGTCATCAAACAAATCTAAAAGTTACGTCAAGCAAGTGTTATATTAATTATGTACGAAGATAATTATTAAACTTTTCATATTTTATTTTTTATTAGTTACCAAAACTGTTACGTTTCGCCCTAAATGACTCATAGACTACTGATATTTATGGAAATCCACTGAGAGAGTATTGCATACCAGCTGGCTTAGTCGCTTGATTCTCTTTATTTGGGCTTTTGATTAATGATATCACACTGACTGAATTACATAATAATTCCGCTACAGTGTGACAAGTATTCAATCTTCTTTTTTGTGTTAGTCTGTTCAATTAACGGGGGATGTGTTAGTAGTGTTACCACTGTCGATGCTTTGATGGCGTTGGTTTACAGAGACATTTTTGAGTGAGCTATACACATTTAAGTTAACATCGACAAAATCTCAGGCTCGAATATAATTGTGATCTAGCTCTTTCTAAACGTGATAGCAAGAGAGCACTGCTACGTACTAATGACAAGCAACTTAGATACTAAAGATCTCATTCTGAGAAGTCGCACACAAGACATGTTGAGGGTGTGTGGATTGTAGGTCTGTGAGACATTATTTGAATTAAATGTGGTTCGTTCAAGACAGGTCTGATAGTGCGATGTCACTCTCTATGTCTATCTGATGGAGTGACGCGCACGGACACACGGCGAGAGCGAGTTTAGTAGACAATATTGTGGAGGAGGTAGTACAAGTCAAGGTAATAGGTGTGTACTGATAACAACAATAAGTATAATAAATATGTATTTATCTCTACGGTGATGAGATGGTCATAGTCTGAACTATATCTATCACTGGATATATACTCTCTATAGCGTATGCGAGTGAATAATTAGTGTATAGTTACACACACAAGAATGAGTATACACTACACACACATAATATTAATACACACACATTAGTACAAAGTTAGTATTAACAAGATATTTGCTTTGTGAGAGATAGAGTGGGACATGGAGGAGTGGAGGAGCGAATAGAGGTAGAGAGGGGGGTAGGGGGTGGGTTGTTGGGTGTGTACTTGTTGCGATTATGGTACGATATTGTTAAGGGAGGAGTGGTGCGATGGGAATAGAGTCTGTATCACTACATGTAAGTACGGTGCAGGTTCATACTACTTGTGTATTATGTCTATTTGTTGTGGTATGGTGAGTCTGGTAGTTGTCATGTTAGTGATATAGCAGTTGAGACATATGAGTAGTATATGTGTCTCTCAGGTGGGCACATTGGTTAAGTTAGGGATGTATAGGTTGTCACACGTGATTGTGTTAAGAATATTGGGTGTGTTATTTGAGGTAATGTAGAGTGTTAGTTTTTATGTGGGGATGGTTAGTTGAAGTAGATTATTGTTGATTGGTGAGGGTAGTTAGAGGTAGGATAGAAGGTGGTGGTGTATTTTAAGTGAGTTTATGAATTGTTGTGAGGTGGGTTGTAACGAAAATGGTTTTAAAGGGTATTGTATGTATTAGGGTGGGTAATTCAGAGATTTGTATTTATCATTTGTATGGATGTGTGATTTATGTTGAGAGAGTTGAGTGGTGATTTATTTAATTTAGGTTATTAGAGGTTATTTATATTGTCTTTGGTGGTAGTAGAGGGTAAGTGCTTACACACGGTATTTGTGTACAAGTTACATTGGACAGAGGGTGTCATGGTGCGGGTAATATTGATATGGGAGAGTTATGTTTAGGTGTATGAGTGTATATTGTTGTAGGAGTTATTTAGACATATTGTGGGGTGGTATGGTATGGTGGTGGTGTGAGGGCGTGTGTTTTAGAGGTGATTGGGGGGCGGTAATAAAGTGTAGGGGGTGGTGAGCGAAAGTAGTGAGATAGTGTGGTGTGAGTTTGGCATGAATGTTTTGGAGGGAAGGGGTGTTGCAGGTGAGATGTTAGCGTCAAGCGTAGCGATGATATTGGTAGTTTGTAGACTGTAATTGTGATATTGTCGATAGTGTTGTTGTGGTAAAGAATACAGAAGTGTATGAGAGTGTCTAGTTTGTGTGAGATGTATTTAGAGAGTGATCTCATTGACACATATATTAGATGAGTGGTCTAGCAGGTGTTCTTGGTGGGTGCTTGTGTAGGCATCTAGGAATGAGTAAATGTAGAGTGGAAAGGATGTGTATACGACTCATGGATTTGTTTGTAGCTGAGATACGATATTGTGTGTGGAGTAAGATTTTTTAGGATGTTTGGTATTTGAATATAGTTATTTTAGTTGTTTAACAATTGATTTAGTTATTTTTGGTGTATTTGTGTTGGGTGGTTGGGGATTAAGATAGGGAATTTGATTGGTTAATAAATTGTATAATTTAATAAAAATAGATAATAAATAAGTATTTTAATGGAAATTGTTTTGTTGTATGAAGTAAGTGTTATTGCTAATTAAATATGTGAAATGGAGTAAAAAAATTAATAGTTTAAGTTTTATTAGAATATTTTTAGATCGTTATATATTTCTTTTGCAAATGTACTCATGAATACGATAACTGGACATATTTTCACTGCGACCTATTTTGGGGGTGTTACAAAAGCATAAAGCAAAGTAAACACAACCTATATCGAAGACCAATGCAAAAGGGCCACTCGGAGAACTACAATGCGCCCAGAAAAGCAAAAGGGAATGAAAAACCAAGCCTCTCTAAACCTACCATCTAACCCCTTAATCAAAATCTAGCCCACCACTCGAACCTCTCAGAAACTAAAAGAGTAAAAGAATTAAACAAGCAAAAGAAGAAAATGACACAAGGCAAGAGAAGCAAAGCAATCATATGAGACAGACACAAGGCGAGAAAACCAACCAAAAGCCAAAAAAGGCATAAAGGCAAACCACGTAAAGCATCAATAGAACCAAACACACATAAAGCACGGGGAGCAGAGAATGCAAAACGAACAGGAAAACAAAAAACAACAAGGCAAGAAACTATGATGATGCACACAAGTACAAGGAAAACAAAAACAACTTTATGTCTACCACCTAGTCCGCAATAGATCTAATTAATGAGCCTCCACACGTTTCCTAATCAAAGGTCAGTCCTCGACTAGAGAATCTCCCTTAATGTCAAACTTCACTCTATACTCTCACCTAAGTTTTGGGTTACCATCCCAATAGCTTAAAAATTAATGAAAGTAATGAAAGAAACTTCACTTTTATTGAATAACTTGAGAGTACAGTGCTTGGAAAGGTAAAAGTGCTTAAGTAGAAAACTTAGAAACAGAGTATTGAGTTCAATAAGATAAAAATTGCTGAAAGAAACAGTTAAAAGATAAGATGCCTTCATTCTTGAAATCCTCCCCTATTTATAGGGGAGTCTTGAGCAATTCGTGAGGTGAAACAGCTAACCATCTTCAAAATCATTCCATATTCATTTTATGGAAAACTTCAATCTTTTTCAATCACCATTAAAACTCGTCTTTATCTCATTGACTTTCCTTTTTTCTTGTACGCGTCTTAATTGTCCAATAGGAAGGCTTGAACGTGCCCACGTGGCACTGGCGTGTGTCAAAGATGGTGAGGGAATGCGTTGGAAGCGTTCGAACCATGGAAGGGGTGGGTTTGGCTTGGTTTGGGCTTTCCCGCCTTTTTCATGGTTTATTAATAATATTTCAAATTTGGGTTTAAAAGATAACGGGGTTAGGGTCTTAGAGACTAACGGTGCAAGGGTGCAAGGACTATCTGTGTTAGTCCTTAAGGACTAACGGTGTAATTGGGTTAATGGGGTTATGGGTTAAAGGGTTTAAATAATTGGGTCGGTTTGGTTTATTTTGGACTTTGGGTTTTTTATTGTTTAAGCCATAATGGTTTTATGTTTATGAGTTGATCCGTCCCATTAACTTGGGTACGAGTTGGCCCATTAAGATGCATAGACCTTCAAATTTGGTTTTCCACGCTCTTTCTAATCTCGTACTCGGTTTTGTCTGGTTTTTTTGCCTTGCTTTTGTCTTTTTGTGAATACCCGTTATCTGCACAGTACATAACGTAAAACAAGCATATATTTGGCATTTTATGTCCCTTTTTGGTCTTTTAAGCTTGTTTTATTTAGAAAAAGGTATGTGTATTTAAGCACATACCACAAAGGTTCACTATACATCCCTGTGGCAGCTAAAAAGACAACAATACCCTCCTTTAAAACCTTTGTTAGTACTTAACAGAATAAAATTTGCATCGTTCGTCCTCAGGGACGTATGGTGCCTCAATTTACTAAAGGAGGGATGATTTTTGGGCGAAGTATTGACGAGGGTCGTGAGACGGTTTTTTGGCAAACCACAGGGATGATTTTTGCACTTTCCTCTAATATACTTGAGTATGTGTATTTGTCAAATGTTAATTAACGAGATCCTACACACGTGATAGTTTCATGAATTTGTTTATTAAAAAGGAAATAACATATATAGAATCGTGATAGAAACGATTAAATAATGTGTGGAAACTAGAAGGGGGGTTGAATAGTTTTTACCGTTTTAAAAAATAAAACTTAGATTGTCTACTTATGTGAATTCAATAGATATACACGTATGTATATGATAGCGATGCAATAAATAAATTAGTAAATGCGGAATGTAAATAAGTAAATATAAGAAAGATCAAACCAAAGACACGATGATTTATAGTGGTTCGACTACGAAGCTCCTCTTCGCCTTACTCTACTCCCTGAGTACCCACTCGAGAGTTTTCTTCACTATGTCAACAAGCTCCTTTTAGGCCAAAAAAACCGTACACATCGCTTACACTTTTTCTGGTACTAAGCTAAATACCGAGTTCTACTTTGAGATAAAACCAATCTAACACACTACGAATTTTAAGGCCTAAAATACTAACCTATCATGCATATATGATAACATAAGACAAATAGATGAAGGTGGATAAATATCACAAGTGTGACGACTCAACAAAACTAATAACACTTGAAGCTTGAAGTCTTCTTTGTGTTCTTCACTAAAGAGTGGAATGATTGGATCACTTGTAATGGATTATATAATAAGTATAATGATCAAAGAATGTATGAGAGAAAATAAATATGCAAAAGAAAAGTTGGAAAAGGGTGAAGCAAATGAAAACATTTGGTTCATATTTAAAATTTGAAATTCAAATTTTGTCCCAAGTTGCCAGCTACATGGATCCACGGATCCATCGTAGCCTGGATCCATATTTGATTATGGTAGATCCGTGTGTAGCAGGTAACTGTTATTTTGTTTTAGTGATTAACCTCAAATCTTTACAAAATATTCTTATTGTACTTAATAATCAGATTTAATAGATTCTTCTATAAGAATATATTTCTTAACATGAAAATGGAAAGATTTTCTAGATTTGAAAAGATTGTTTCAATTTATGGTTAATCTTGTTTTGTCTTATTGATTAATATAACTAGTTTATAATTAATCATGTGTTTACTTGTAATCATTTGATTAGTAATGGTTTATGCAAATGATTAAATTTGTATGCAAGACAACATGTTTTTCTTTGATCATTAACTACGCTTTATAATGTCATATTTATACATTAAGTGATTTGTCGTCGGCAAGTAAACTTACAACTAAATAACTTGTTTACTTAAATTTTTACGTAGTTTGACATTATATTTGTTATTATCAAAACTTAAAGATCATTAAATATAAATATCGTGTTTACTCGAATATGTGTATTAACATAATGAACGTTGTATTTTTCGTATATCAATATAAAACATTAAACATAAAATAAATAGCATAATCACTCCCGATTGCTTAATAAGTAAATATATGTATAAATGTGTCATCACACTTTATTGTTTAAAGATAACCAAACTTTCCGATAATCAACGTCAAATCAAACACATTAAAAACATATAAAATTAATATGATATTTTAAACCTTATATTATATAAAAAAGGTTTGAAAATCCGCGCTTCGCTGCGGCGCGTGTCGTCACCAAAAATGCATATGTAGAGAAGAAAATAGTAATACGAAACACCCACTTAAGAAAACGATACTAATCATACATGTATGAAAAATAAACGAAGCATCACGTCTGAAAAAATAAAAAACTCATCATAATACATGTTTTATTAAACTTAAGGATGAATTTAAAAGTTCAATCGTTTATTTTTTTTATCTTGATATAAATTAGTATATGATATATGTTCTTGCCAATATTTGATATGCACAACAGCAAGCAGAAAGTTGTCATCTAGCCATCCATAAATGGACCTGATCATCCACTTTAACACCCTCAAATTTATCACGTAGCGGGGCCAATGGTTCGGGGCTAATAGTTAGGTGTTAATTCATAGCACAAAAACATAAGTAAATAAAGAACGACTTAAAAGTTGCAAGTTTTTAAAACCATAACATTAAGCAAATGTATTTTTGAGGAATGGAACACAAAACATGTCAACAAAATAAATTAGCGCTAGCTCCTCCTCGAGTACTCCAAGTCCTTATCCCTGATTACCTAAGATAAAACATGCTAAAAAGTCAACGAAACGTTGAGTGAAATCATAGAGTTTATATGAATAATTTAGAACACAAGCATAAATATTGATTTAATGATGAACTTGTTGATCATACAAGTCATTTCAGATAAATTGCATTAAACTCGTGACACCGATCCCATGGACGAAATATGGATCATTTTAGATCATGCATATATCTTTTCATATGCTCACAAACAATAATAATAATGCCCCCAGGCTAGGTATCTTGTCATATACCTAATAAAATCTCGAATACAATATGTTCGAACATTGGGGTCCCTGAAACGGGCGTATCCCCAAACACCGAACCGGGTTGTCAAGCCCATAGATCTATTAATTGTAACAGCGGCTACCCATCATAGGTAGTTGACGGTTCACGATTGGGGTCTTTTGACAAGAGGTACTTAATGCAATCAAGGTATATATTCGGGTCCAGCATACATGGAAAACAACTTGTGTTCAATTTGATAAAGTAGCATGTATCTCCCTCGCGGGGTTTAAGAAAACATTTAAAGTTATAAAGGCGAGGCTATGAACTCACCGAGATATCAAAGAGACCAGAAGTATAATAAGTCTTGGACGGGAGAAAAACACTTACGCACCACCTAAAATATGTGACGCGTCTTAGTATAAGATATAAGTAAAAACAACACGTAAGAAAATTTTGACGAGTATAGGATATGTTCCTAAGATATGCACAACATTGCACCTAGACTTAACTAAGGTATTTTTGCTCCCCAATTGGAGTGTGACCTGCTCTTATATGTATCTAAACATCTACCAAGTTTCGCCATCTAATTCCAATTTTTAAATATGGTTATCTATGCATTTACAATTTTTAGCCAAGACGTAAAAACTGAAATTCTAGAATTGACTCATGTTCATGGACTTGTATCTCCTAATCTATAAATGGTACAAACACATGGATTTCACTCCTGGAAAGAACTTGAAGTCTAGTTTTCAAAACTTTAAGCCAATCAATCAACCCATTTACCAATCCACGGGAAATGGATTTTTACTAACCGTAAGTCAAAACAGAAAGTTGACTGAATTTCTACTCCTTACAGAAAAGACCATAATTCCTAATCTATAAAAGCAATGGATGTGAGGCCAAATGTTGGAGCTTACCTAAGATGTCTAGTACTGACCCAAGCTTTAAAACTAAATCTTTTAGTTCAAAAACCTGGAGATTAACATGTTTTCTAATCAAAGGTCCAGACTTGACTTATTTTCGTATTTTAACCATAACTTCCTCATCCGGAGGAATTGGTTGACCATCCAATTATCACATGATACTAATACCTATATCTATTCAACCATATAATTTAATCACAGGCTCCAGGCCAAAATATTTGAGAAAACGTACATTTTTGCTAGTGATTTAAAACATTCCCTATGAAATCCAACCAAACCTATTCTAAACTCATACAAAACACAATCAACCCTCATGGAATGCCACTACACATCTCCTAAACATATCCCATACTTCATAACATAATGTTTTTGATCAAACCAAAGATCATAAGATCAAGAACATGCATGCCTCAAAAGAATCAAAATCGAGCACATGCATCTCCATAAAAATTAGACAACCATTTAGGGTTTTTAAGGATGACTTAAACACAAAATAAAAGCAAGAAAAGGATCAAACACAAAGACCCCTTTAAATAACTTAGCAACTCAACCCATATTCTTCATGAAAGATGATTTTTAATGGTGATTAAATATCAAGAAAGATAGTATTAACAAAGGAGGTTTAACTAGTTAGAAATTTAACTAGAAAATTTGAATGGTGATGGTGTTTTTGTGCTTATTTTGGGACGGCAAGGAGAAGAGGGAGGAACAAGGGTGGAGTTTTTGATGTTAGCTATGAGAAGTGAGGTAGTGGTACATTGGTTTTGTTGAGTTGGTGCATGCATTTGCATGTATGTAGTGAAGGAGAGGTTGCCACATGGTTTAACCATGTGGCTCCTCTTGTGCCGCCCCTCATGGAGAGATGGGGAGAGTTTATTAGTTGTTTTCGGGTTAAATTTTAAGATAGGTGGGTAGTTTTGAGGCTAACGGATAATAGCAAAAAATATTCCGAGAGTTAAGGCGGAACCACGAAGAGAAAACGAACAAGATAAAAACAGTTTTACATAAATCGGGATACTTTTCTAAAAATTTAAATTACGTAGGGTTTAAGACGGATAATAATTCTAAGCATGGCTCGTAAATAATTAAAACGATGATTTTTAATAAAAACGACTAAAATTAATAAAAAGTAAAATTTTAAAATTTAGAAAATAAATTAGAGTTCGGAATAAATAGTGACCTTAAATACGGGGTTTTACATCCTCCCCACCTTACGGGAGCGCCGTCCCGGTGCTCGATTCTTCATACTCGCTTTCTTTTTGTTCGAGAAAAGATGAGGATACTTGCTCTTGAAGTAATCTTCTCTTTCCCATGTGAATTCTGGACCTCGTCGCGAATTCCATCGAACCTTAACTATGGGAATCCGGCTTTGCTTGAGTTGTTTCACTTCACGATCCATAATCTCAACCGGTTCCTCTATAAAGTGCAACTTGTCATCGAGTTGAATTTCTTCAAGTGGGATAATCAGAGTATCTCATACCGCCAAAACACTTCTTGAGTTTGAAACATGGAAATGTGTTATGAATTCCACAGAGTTCATCGGGTGATTCCAACTTATATGCCATTGGACCATTTCTTTACTATTACTTGAAATGGCCCACATATCGTGTACTCAACTTACCATGTTTACCAAAACGAATCACGCCTTTCCAAGGAGATACCTTTAACATTACCATGTCTCCCACACTAAACTCCATCAGTTTACGTCTAACATCCGCATAACTCTTTTGACGGCTATGAGTAGTCAGTAGGCGATTCTTGATTTATACAATCTTTTCCATCGTTTCTCGAACTAATTCTGGTCCTGTCAGTTGACTATCACCAACTTCACTCCAACAAATAGGCGATCTACATTTACGTCCGTAGAGTGCTTCGAATGGTGCAGCCTTAATGCTCGCATGGTAACTATTATTATAGGAAAACTCGACTAGAGGCAAATGTCAATCCCAACTACTACCAAAGTCAATTACACATGCTCGCAACATATCTTCCAAAGTCTGGATCGTTCTTTCACTTTGTCCATCTGTCTTCGGGTGGTAAGCCGTGCTTATATTTACATCGGTACCCAAGGCCTTTTGAAGTGATCTCCAAAACCCGGATGCAAAACGGCTATCTCGATCCGATATAATTGACACAGGCACTCCATGTCTACAAATGATTTCCTTTAAGTATAGTTGGGTCAATTTCTCCATGCTATCGGTCTTTCTCATCGGTAGGAAGTGAGCCGACTTAGTTAACCGATCAACAATAACCCAGATCAAGTCATAACCACTTGGGGTTCTTAGAAGTCCCAACACAAAATCCATGGTTATCTTTTCCCACTTCCACTCAGGGATTTCGCTTATCAAAGTATTAAATCCCATCAAAGCGAGTTTCAAATATTGGCTTTGTTAGTCTTCCTAAATTCTCCGCTTCCACATTTTCTTTCTTCATTGCTTCTGTCTGAGCATTAAGGATTCTTTTGGGTAAGTCAGTGTGAATCATCATAACTAATGCTCTAACCCTCAATGGTTCTCTTTCCTTCCGGCTTAGGGCATCAGCCACTACGTTGGCTTTACCAGGATGACATCGGATCTCATAATCACAATCACTTAAAAGTTTGATCCATCGATGTTGCCTCATATTATGTTCTTTCTGATCAAGGATATATTGTAGGCTTTTATGATCTGTGTACACAACACACTTGGTACCGTATAAGTAATGCCTCCAAAGTCAAAGTGCAAAAACTACTGCACCTAATTCTAAGTCATACGTCGTATAGTTTTCCTCATGCGTCTTTAATTACCGGGAACCATACGCAATAACCTTTTCTTGCTGCATTAAAACTGCCTCGAAACCCTTCAGTGATGCATCGCAATACACAACAAAATCTTTTGTTCCGTCGGGCAACGCTAGAATAGGCGCACTACATAGTTTCTGCTTTAACATTTGAAATGCTTCCTCTTCTTTTTTGCCCCATTCATATTTCTTGTTTTTCTGGGTTAGCTTGGTAAGAGGCTTAGCAACCAAAAAGAAACCTTTAATGAATCTCCGATAATACCTAACCAATCCTAAGAATTGTCTCACCTCGGTTGGCGTTGATGGTGCAGCCCAATTTTTAATAGCTACAATCTTTGCGGGGTCAACATGAACGCCCTTACAATCGATTACATGACCGAGGAATTGCATAGAATCTAGCCAAAAGTCACATTTAGAAAACTTGGCGTATAACTTTCCTCTTTGAGTAGATGTAAGATAATCTTCAGATGTTCTTCGTGCTCGTCCTTGTTCTTGGAGTAGATAAGTATGTCGTCGATAAATACGATTACGAATTTATCGAGATAAGGCTTACATACACGATTCATTAAGTCCATAAACAATGCCGGTGCGTTGGTCAGACCGAATGGCATAACCTGGAACTCGTAATGACCGTATCAAGTCCGAAATGCAGTGATCGGAATATCTTCCTCTCGAATACGAAGCTGATGATACCTAGATCGTAGATCGATTTTGGAGCACACACTTAAACGTTGGAGTTGGTTGAATAAGTCATCAATCCTTGGGAGAGGATAACGGTTCTTGATTGTTAGCTTGTTGAGTTCGCGGTAATCTATACACATACGAAATGTTCCATCTTTCTTCTTTACGAATAATACTGGAGCTCCCTAGGGTGAAGAGCATGGGCGTATGAAACCTTTCTCCGACAACTCTTGTAGTTGTTTCGACAACTCCTTCATTTTTGATGGGGATAAATGATACGGTGCTCGGGCAACAGGTGTGGCTCCAAGCACTAGATCAATTTTAAATTCCACTTGACGATGGGGTGGAAGCCTTGGCAAGTCATTAGGAAAAACATCAGGAAAGTCATGAATGACCGACACATCTTTCAGATGTCTCTTGGCGTTTTTTCCGTCACTTGGCCAAGAATATACTATCATCCCCTTTCTATTGTATTTCTTGCTTAATAAGGAATTACCTTTAATCGTGATGCGCCTCGATCACCCTTAACTAATAGTGTTTTATTTTTATAGGGTATGTGTACTTCCTTCTTACCACATACAATAACCGCATCACACTTTACTAACCAATCCATCCCGACTATCACATCAAATGAACCAAGTTCGATTGGCATTAGGTCAATCTCGAATAGATGGTCAACTAAGTTCAGAACACAACCTCTTAAAACGGTATTCGTACTAGCAATTTTTCCGTTAGCGAGTTCGACCTCATAACTGGTATTTAGTTTAACTGGCTTAATATCTATCAAATGGCTACGCTAATGTTCATAATACTCATTATCGAACCTGAATCTAAAACAGTACTCTGCTTCAATGATTGTTAACCAGGAACATACCGGTGACAACATTTGGTCCTTGAGCTTTGTCGGCATCTTTGATCGCGTAGGCACGACCCGTAGCATTCCCTTCCTTCTGGTTGTTTCGTTTCGGGCATTGGTCTCGGAAGTGATTCCTGTCTCCACATTCAAAACAAGCTCGAATTGATTGAGTGTGTGCACCGGCTGGCCAATCCTTTGACCTCAATCATTTGTCTTTTTTTTGATTTTTCCACAATTATTCATTTTACCGGAGTTTCCGAAGGATGGACCCTAAAATGATTACACTTTTAGGTTGGTCCTCCTTGATCAATCTCATTATTCTGGGCACCGGTCATGGCTCTCGCATTGCCTTGTCTTTGGTGATTTGGTTGATATTGACGGTTGTTGTCTCGCCAATCGCCTCGATTGTTATTCCTTTGATTGCGTTGATTGTTCCGATTGCCACCACTATTACCTTCAGGTTGAAAACTTTCCCACTTTCGCTTCTTCGCCTCGGCCTCTCTATCCATCTTAGACTTGCGTTTCTGTTCCATTAGTTTGTGAGCCATCCTAATAGTTCTGCTCAAAGTAGTAGGGGAGGATGAAGTCACTTCCCCTTGGATATTATCAGATAACCCTTGTATGTATGCCTCCACTTTTTTCTCCGTGGGAACCATTTCAGGGCATAACAAGATTAGTTCATTGAAACGAGTGGTGTAAGCGGTGATATTGTAATCCTTAACCTTCAGGTTCCATAACTCGTGCTCCATTCTTTGGATTTCTTCAGGAGGACAGAATTCCTCCGTCATCATGGCCTTCATTTCTGTCCAAGACTTGCTATTGGCAACTGCACGTCCCATAGAGGCAACTTGATTGTTCCACCAGGTTAGGGCCGAGTCTTGGAGGGTTGCAGCGGCAAATATGACTTTATTTCCCTCGGCACATTTACTAATATCGAAAACACTTTCAGATTTTTCAATCCATCGACTTAAACCCACGGCTCCTTCATTACCATGGAAACTAGTAGGGTTGCATTTCAGGAATCCTGCGAAGGTGCATTCTCGGGTAGCAGTTCCTGCGGTTAGACCTGCGGCTGAACCTGGAGCTGGATTTGTAGCTGGATCTGTAGTTGGAGCGGGAGTTGGAGCTGGAGGAGGGACTTCAAGGTTATTTTCATTTCGGACTCTTTCCCTTTCAGCAGCAATGGCCTCATCGATACGTTCTTGAATTAGACGGTTGATATTGGCTTCGGTCAGAGCTAGAGCTTTCTTATGTACCATGATAATCTGTAAATCACGTAAAATTTAAGTAGTAGGTCACTATGATTTAACAAGTATTAATGAAAATAACTTATGAAATATGCAATTGCTGACGATGGCTACATGAAATGAAATGATAATCGATAAATAGTCTGAAATTTGAATGATAATATTCATTCTTATATATGAATTACATTTTTATGAATTAAATAAATAATTTTTCCAATGCTTCATGAATAAGCATGACAATGATTATATATTTTTGATATATCGTAATATGTATCCATAGTATTTATTTAAATAAATACGTAACAATAATGCACCTAGCGGTGGCATAATTACTAAAATAGGAAATCACCAGTAAGACTTGAACAGGAAACAAGAGGAGCCTTAGCGCGCGAAAAATAAAGAAAGAAAGTTATAGTTTAGGTTTTTGAAAAAAATGACCTAGTTCTCTATAACGTATGGCTTTTGATACCAATCTTTAACACCCTCAAATTTAACACGCAGCAGGACCCATGGTTCGGGGCCAATAGTTGGGTGTTAATTCATAGCACAAAAACATAAGTAAATAAAGAACGACTCAAACGAAGACGTTTTACAACATTGTTCCATTCAGGGAAAATAGAGTACTAAAAAACATGTGTCCCAAACAAAAACATTACCTAAATCTAAGTTGCAAGTTTTTAAAACCATAACATTAAGCAAATGTATTTTTGAGGAATGGAACACAAAACATGTATGAACAAAAGTTTAGCGCAAATCCTTCTCTTGAGCCTCCAAGCCTTTATCCTTGATTACCTAAGATAAAACATGCTAAAAAGTCAACGAAACGTTGAGTGAAATCATAGAGTTTATATGAATAATTTAGAACACAAGTATTAATATTGATTTAATGATGAACTTGTTGATCATACAAGTCATTTCAGATAAATTGCATTAAACTCATGACACCGATCCCATGGACGAAATATGGATCATTTTAGATCATGCATATATCTTTTCATATGCTCACAAACAATAATAATAATGCCCCCAGGCTAGGTATCTTGTCATATACCTAATAAAATCTCGAATACAATATGTTCGAACATTGGGGTCCCTAAAACGGGAGTATCCCCAAACACCAAACCGGGTTGTCAAGCCTATAGATCTATTAATTGTAACAGCGGCTACCCATCATAGGTAGTTGACGGTTCACGATTGGGGTCTTTTGACAAGAGGTACTTAATGCAATCAAGGTATATATTCGGGTCCAGCATACATGGAAAACAACTTGTGTTCAATTTGATAAAGTAGCATGTATCTCCCTCGCGGGGTTTAAGAAA
This sequence comes from Tanacetum coccineum, assembly GCA_026074375.1. Lineage (NCBI taxonomy): Eukaryota > Viridiplantae > Streptophyta > Magnoliopsida > Asterales > Asteraceae > Tanacetum > Tanacetum coccineum. The sequence continues at coordinate 44,186 of BQNB010022466.1, read as the reverse complement.
ACATTTAAAGTTATAAAGGCGAGGATATGAACTCACCGTAATAGTAAATAGCTTAGAAGCAAGACGAGCCTTTAGACGAGCGAGAAATACTTCTAAGCACCACCTAGAAGACGTGACGCGATTTAGTACGATAAATAAATCGATACGTAAAAATAATTAGGTGTTCATGAGATGTGTGTCTAAAAATCAAGCAATGTCATTGCATTTTATGTCTCTTCTCAAAACATTTTTACTCCAAATATGATTTATAATCTGACCTTATAGGTAATAAAACATCTACTAAGTTTCAAACCTTTAATTCATTAGTTTCAATTTTATTAATGTGCACGCTTAATCTCTTTATTTCAAAACTAGGCGTTGAATTCTAAATTCTGCTTTTACCTATATTCTCAGACCCATATATCCTAGCTCGTAAATGTTCTCAACCTGAGGTTTCCACCATTGGAAAGCCCTTTGAGTCTAGTTTCCAGAATATTAAACCAAACTCTCTAATTGTTTACCAATTTTTAGAAAAAGCCATTTTAGTACATGATTACCAAAACCAGAATTATTACCAAACTAAAACCCCTTACAGAAACGGCTATGAATTCTAAACCGTGATAGCTATTGAAGTGAATCCTTTTGGAGGTGTTAGAATAAGGTGTCTACTACTGATCCATGTTTTTAAACCCAACATTTTAGTGCAAAAATATGGTGTTTAACCTGTTTTCCAAACGGCGTTCCAGATTCGACTCGTTTTCATAAAACGGCCATAAATCCTTCATCCGGAAGAGATACGGCCCCATCCAACTCACCACATAATCTAAAAGTGTTTATCTACCTAAAATATAAATTTTCTAGTAGACCACAAGCAAAAATAATTCGTATTAAGCCTAACAAGCTACTGACCTATAACAGTTTCTAAATCCTCTTTACCAACACACTCTCTCAATGATTTTGACCTCACCAAATGTGTATACAATGCCATACCATGTTGTCACACATCTTATAATCATAAAAATGCATATTTTATAGTAGGTAATCAAATCATAGTACTCTTGGAAAAGAAATTAAAGGAAATCTAAAGAAATACTTACAAAAATAATAAGAGTGACACCAATAATTTCACACCATCATTACACCTTATTTCACCAAGTTTTTGACCCAACACAAAACCACTAATCAACAACTACAACATCCTCCAAACTCCAAAAAAGAACCCTTCAAATGATTCCCTTAAATCAGCCCCTAAAGTTCAAGAAATGATGATCTAGATGATATTTGAGTATCAAGGAAAGTATACAAACATGGAAGCTTTTATCTTGTGTGGAATTTACTTGTGAAATTTTTGTAGGAAATGGTATTGTTGATGGTGGAGATTGGCGTCAAAGGCAAGAGGGGTGGGAGAGATTTTTCTTGTTTTGGTTGTTAACTATGTGTTGTTAATGAAAGTAGTATAGTTTTATGTTAGTCTTACATGCAATGGTGTAAGACAAGTGTATAAGGTTGGATTAACATGGTGTTAAGTGTCATGAGCATTCTTTAGGAGTAGTCACCTCATGAGATGAGGTGGGGAATTACACTAGCTTGATTTAGGTATGATATAAGTTAGTATTTATGGTATAAATTTTAAGATAGGTGGATAGTTTTGAGGCTAACGGGTACAAACGTAAAATATTCCAAGAGTTAAGGCGGGACCACGAAGTGAAAACGAACAAAATAAAAATAGTTTTACATCATACGGGATATTTTTCTGAAACTTAAATTACGTAGGGTTTGAGACGAATAATAATTCTAAACATGGATCACGAATAATTAAAACGACAATTTTAATAAAAATCAGTTAAAATAATAAAATGAATTATATATAATTTAAAGAATAATTATAAGTTCGTAATAAGTAGTGACCTTAAATATGAGGTTTTACAAAACTTTGATCTAGAAGTCATAAAATTTGAATCTGCACAGAGTAATACTACTGCTAAACTATCCATACTCAAACTTGGTGAGTATGAGATGTAGGAGATAAGAATCAAGCAGTACTTCCAGGTACAAGATTATGCTCTATGGGAGGTCATAGAGAATGGTAACTCATGGGTATCTATACCTCAAACATCATAAGAGAATGGTACTTCTGTTACAAAGATGTCAGTACATGTAACTGCTGAAGAGAAAACTAACACGAAGAACGATGTCAAGGCTAGAAGCTTGCTTCTTATGGCTCTTCCCAATGAACATCAGCTTACTTTCAGTTAGTTCAATGATGCTAAAACAATGTTTGTTGCTATTCGAACACGATTTGGAGGGAATGAAGCCACTAAGAAAACACAGAAGGCACTTTTGAAGCAACAATATGAAAATTTCAATGCTTCAAGCATAGAGTCACTTGACTCTGTCTTTAACAGGCTCCAAACGATTGTTAGTAGGCTTGCAATTCTGGGTGTGATCATTACTCCAGAAGACTTAAATTCAAAATTTTTAAGAAGCTTGCCTCCGAGTGGAATACTCATGTAGTAGTTTAGATGAATAAGGCAGATATTGAAACAATGAGTATTGATGATTTGTATAACAACTTTAAAATTGTTGAACAAGATGTAAAGAAATCTGTTGGTGTAAGTACTGGTACTCAAAACATGGCCTTTATGACTGCTCCAAGCACTAGCAATACTAATAATGTTAATACTGCTAACTCTGCTGGTGAAGTTGGTACTGGTAGCTCTAATGTTAACACTGCTAGTTCTTCTGTTAGTACTGCTAACATCAGTGATAATGCTGTGTATGCCTTCATGGTTAAGAATCGCAATGGTTCTAATCTCCTATAGCAGGACATAAAGCAAATTCATGAAGATGATCTGGAAGCAATGGATTTAAAGTGGCAGCTCTCTCTGCTGAGTATGAGAGCAAAGAGATACTATCAGAGGACAGGAAATAAAATTTTCATCAATGCTAATGATACTGCTGGGTATGATAAGTCAAAGGTAGAGTGTTTCAACTGTCATAAGATGAGACACTTTGCCAGGGAATGTAGAGCACCAAGGAGCAAAGAAGGTCAGTTTAGATATTAAGACAACACTAGGAAGCAAGGAAACAATGAAGAAACATCTTCAAAGGCAATGTTGGCTATAGATGGTGTTGGTTTTGAATGGAGTGACATGGCAGAAGAACAAGTTCAGACAAACATGGCTTTAATGGCGTTTTCAGACTCTGAGGTATACAATGATAAAACCTGTTCTAAAACTTGTCTGAAAAACTATGAATCTCTTAAGAAACAGTTTGATGATTTACTTGTTAAGCTTAATGAAACTGAATTTAAAGCAGCTACTTATAAAAGAGGTTTAGCAACAGTAGAAGAACAACTTGTCACATTTAGAAAGAATGAGGTTCTTTTTAGTGAAGAAGTTATAGTTCTTAAAAGAGAAGTAGCTTGCAAAGACTATGAAATAGGTGTGCTTAAAACTGAGTTTGAAAAAGTTAAGCAAGAAAAAGAGGGTATTGATTTTAAAATTGCAAAATTTGATAATGCCTCAAAGTGCTTAAACAAGTTGTTAGAAAGTCAGATAACTGACAAGAGTAAGAAAGGTTTAGGGTATCATGTTGTAGCTCCACCCCACCCCTTATCCCTAAATGCACCTACAAAACTTGATTTGTATTATTCTGGTCTTGATGAATTCAAAGAGCCTGAATTTAATGGGTATGGTCCTAGGGATACTGTGTTAAAGTCTACCATTGATTGTGACAATGAGTCAGATAATTCTGAGGAAAATACTGATGACTCTTTGGTAAAAGAGCAAGTGTCTGAAGATGATAATACCTCGGTTGAGTCTCCAATTAAAGTTAATAAAGAAACTGTTTTTCATGTTGCTAAAAAGGTAGAGTTTGTTAAATCTAAGAAAAATGAAAAACCAGTTAGAAAGTCAGTGAGGTATGCTGAGATGTATAGATCACAGAGTCCTAGAGGGAGTCAGAGATATTAGAATGGACAAAAGTCCAATCAACTAGGAAGTAATTTTGTAATGTATAACAAAGCTTGTTTCATTTGTGGAAGTTTTGATCATGTCCAGATTAACTGTCCTCACCATCAAAAGAAAAGGGTGGTGACCAGGAACAACTATAACAGGGTGGATTATGACTATTATGCAAAAACCTCTCACCTTAATACCAACAAGAATATGACTCCAAGAGTAGTTTTGCTAAAATCTGGCCTAAAACAACTTAATACTGCTAGGCCTGTTTATATTGCTCACCCCAAACCAACAGTTCATTGTGCTAGACCAATGATACATTTTTCAAAACCAGCATAATCAACTGTTCAGAGGCTCTTTTATAAGAAAACAGCATTAACTAACAAGTATTTTAAACAAAAGGTTCACACTGTTAGGCCTAGAGTAGTTAATACTGCTAGGACATATATAGTACTAGTTAATACTGTCAGGGCAAATGAGGTCAATGTTGTTAAGGCCTCAGCATGTTGGGTCTGGAGGCCTACCATACCTAATGGTGCATCACTTGTTTTCAACAAATACAACTACATTGATGCACGAGGCAGATCCAAGTCAGTAATGGCTTGAGTCCCCAAAGGAAATTAATTTCCTTATTTTTATGTGCAGGGCAAGCCACAAATGGATGATAAAGGATTTGTAGACAGTGGATGCTCAAGGCACATGACTGGCAACATAGCTTATCTCTCAGATTTCAAGGAGTTTGATAGAGGTTATGTTATATTTGGGGGAGGAGCATATGGTGGTAGAATTTCTGGTAAATAGATAACCTTGATTTTGAAGATATATACTTTGTCAAGGAATTAAAATTCAACCTTTTTAGTGTCTCACAAATGTGTGACAAAAAGAACCATGTCCTTTTTACTGACTCTGAATGTCTTGTTTTATCTCCTAATTTTAAGTTACCTGATGAAAGTCAGACACTTCTTAAAATTCCTAGAAAAGGCAATATGTACAGTTTTGATGTGAAAAATATTGTTCCTAAAGAGAGTTTAACTTGTCTTGTGGCAAAGGCTACATTATATGAATCAATAATGTAGCATAGGAGGCTTGGTCATATCAATTTTAAGAACATGAATAAGCTTGTTAAAGAAAATCTTGTTAGAGGTTTGCCTTTAAAACATTTTGAAAATGACCAAACCTGTGTTACTTGTCTTAAAGGGAAGCAACACAGAGCCTCTTGTAAGTCCAAGGTTCTGAATCCCATTACTAAGCCTTTGTTTATGCTGTATATGGACTTTTTGTTTTATTTGGCGAGGGGCGGTAGGGGGGCGGGGGGAGCATAGGGATGACTTGTTTTGGTCCAACTTTTTGTGGGGTAGTTTTATGCATAAGAATATTTGCTTAGTAGTCAGCAGGAAGTGAGTAATAGCAGGTTTACATGGGTTTTCTTTTTAGCAACTAACGATGAATACCAGTGAGATCCTTATCGAACTATTTATCAAAGAGATGAAAACCTAGTATTTCAAAGAAAAGAAAGTAAAAATAATCAGATGTGATAATGGGACAGAGTTTAAGAATAAAGTTATGGATGATTTTTGCAAAGAAAAAGGTATTAGAAGGGAATACAGTGTAGCTAGGACTCCTCAGTAAAATGGGGTTGCTAAGAGGAGAAATAGGACATTGATTTAGGCTGCTAGAACCATGCTAGCTGACTCTAAGTCACCCACCACATTTTGGGCAGAAGCAGTTTCTACTGCTTGCTATGTACATAATAGGGTCCTTATTGTCAAGCCTCATAACAAGACACCTTATGAACTCATTAGAGGGTTTAAACCAGCTCTAAGCTTTATGAAACCATTTGGATGTCATGTTACTATTCTGAATACCTTAGACAGTTTAGGCAAGTTTGATGGCAAAAGTGATGAAGGTTTCTTTGTTTGATATTCTTTAAGTAGTAAATCTTTTAGGGTATACAACACTAGAACCAGAAAGGTAAAAGAGAACTTGCATGTTGGGTTTTTAAAGAATAATCCTATGATAGAAGGAAATGGTCCAAAGTGGCTGTTTGATATTGATTATCTAACCTAATCTATGAATTATGTAATAGTAACTACAGGTACAAGCACTAATGAATCTGCAGGTACACAAGGAGATCCAAATGCAGGTACATTTGCAAGGAAACCTGGAACAAGTCAAGAGTGTATTGTGATGCTAATTTGGAAAGATGCTTCACACTTTGATTCACCTTCCAAGGAAGTGGATAATGATGATGAACCAAAGCAGGTTGAAGATGGTCCAAATAATGAGAGTGATGACAAAGATAAATCTGAAGATGATAGCAGTCCTAAAGAAGTTAATACTGCTAGACAACATGTTAATACTGCCAGTCCTGAAGTTAATACTGGTAGTTTTAAACTTAATACTGTTGATCCATCAGTTAATACTACTAGTTCATATGATCAAGATAGCTCTAAAGACATGTTGGGAGCTGCTCTTACACTTGAAGCCACTCATATTGAGTTCTTCAGTGATGAAGATGAACCAAAAGTTGATTTGGGGAACATCTCAAATTCTTATGCAGTTCCAACCACTCCTAATACAAGAATCCATACAGATCACCCAAATAAGAATGTGATTGGTGATGTGCAGTCCTCTGTTCAGACAAGAAGAATGACATAGAATACAAATAAACAAAGGTTTCTCGGTGCTGTTTATGAAGGTAAGACTCATGAAGATCTTCACACTCGTCTTTTTGCTTGTTTCCTATCACATGAAGAACCAAAAAGAATCTCTAAAGCACTAAGTGATCCAGCTTGGGTAGAAGCAATGCAGGAGGAACTTCTATAGTTTAAACTTCAAAAAGTTTGGATTCTTATGGATTTACCTAAAGGTCACAAAGCCATTGGTACCAAATGGATCTTCAGGAATAAGAAAGATGAAAGAGGAATAGTAATAAGAAACAAAGCAAGACTTGTTACCCAAGGATATACTTAAGAAGAAGGCATAGATTATGATGAAGTCTTTGCCTCTGTAGCAAGAATTAAAGCAATAAGACTGTTCTTAGCTTATGCTTCCTTTATGGGTTTCATGGTATATCTAATGGATGTAAAGAGTGCTTTCCTGTATGGTCAGATAGAAGAGGAGGTATATGTGTGTTAACCTCTAGGATTTGAAGATCCTAACTATCCAAACAAAGTCTACAAGGTGGTGAAAGCACTGTATGGTCTGCATCAAGCACCAAGAGCATGGTATGAAACCTTGGCCAACTATCTGTTGGGCAATGGGTTTCATAGAGGAAAGATTGATCAGACATTGTTTATCAAGAAGCAAAAAGGAGATATTTTGCTTGTTCAGATCTATGTTGATGACATTATTTTTGGCTCAACAAAGAAGGAGTTATGTACTGAATTTAAGAAGCTTATGAAGGATAAATTTCAAATGAGTTCTATGGAAGAACTTACTTTCCTTCTAGGGTTACAAGTACCGCAGAGGGAAGATGGAATATTTATCAGCCAGGATAAATATGTAGATAAGATATTAAGGAAATTCAATTACACAGATGTGAAGTCTGCTTCTAATCTAGTTGATTTGGAAAAGCCTTTGGTCAAAGATGGATATGGTACTGATGTTGATGAACATCTCTATAGATCTATGATTGGGTCTTTGATGTATCTCACAGGATTCAGGCCAGATATTATGTTTGCAGTATGTGCATGTGACAGATTTCAAGTTACACCAAAAACATTACATCTCTTAGTTGTAAAAAGAATCTTTAGATATCTGAAAGGCAAACCAACATTAGGCCTTTGGTATTCTAGGGATTCTCCATTTGAGCTAGTTGCTTATACTGATAGTGACTATGTTGGGGCAACTCAAGATAGGAAGTCTACTACTGGAGGTTGTCAGTTTTTAGGAAATAGTTTGATATCTTGGCAGTGCAAGAAACAAATTGTGGTTGCCACCTCTACAACTGAAGCTGAATATGTGGCTATTGCTAGTTGTTATGGACAAGTACTCTGGATACAAAACCAATTGCTTGATTATGGGTATAACTTCATGAACACTATGATTCATATTGACAATAACAGTACTATCTGCATTATTGAAAATCCTGTTCAACATTCTAAAACAAAACCTATAGAGATTAGGCATCATTTTATAAGAGATTGCAATGCTAAAAAGTTAATTTAAATGGTTAAAATAGATACTGAATATAATGTTGTAGATCTTCTTACAAAAGGTTTTGATGCTGAAAGGTTTCAGTACTTGGTCTCAAGTATTGGAAAGATTAATCCTTAATGTCTAAATCTCTTTATGTCTTTGTAAAGTTTTGTAAAGGATTAGTACTGTTAGTGTTGTCAATTAGTACTGCTAAGTATAATTAGTACTTCTAGTTATACTTAAGCCTGCTTATTAAACCTGTAAGTCATAGTTAATACTGCTAAACAAGAAAAAGTTTTAGATTGTGTTTTGCTTGGTTTTGGACTAACACATGCAGGATAAGCAAAGAAGTGTGATTGAAATTGATGATACCAATTGTGGAGTTTGCTAGAAAAGATACTATTGATTGCTAACCCCTGATGTATTGCTTGAGGGGAGGCAAATTGTGCTATTAAGCAATAAAGAATGAATGGAAGGACATGCTACATCAGACAAAAGTGTCAAACTCATTGTCAAGTCAAAAGAGGTCGGGACACTACGGTACCTCAGTCTAGTGGTACCCCTGAAAAAGGTTGGTGATGAGGCTGTCTATAAGGAGTTGGGTGACAGAATGGAAAAGGGCTGCCACTACTGCTACTAGCTTAGAAGCAAAGTAGGTCAGTGGTAACATAAACTAAGACCCAATCCATGGCAACACTTAATGAATCAATTCCTTATGGAATTGATTTAGGTAGTGGTCCTAGGTGCCATGTTACCATATTGGGGATGTAGATGCTCAAACTAGGTTTGAGGCTGCATATAAAAGTCTAATGATCCACCTCTCTCAAGATTTAACACACTTGGAAGTGGGGAGGACAACATGAAACTAATGTAATTGATAGAATTTGTATAAAATTGTGTGATTTAGTAAGGAAAAGAAAAGAGAGAATTTGTAAGATGAAAAACAAAAAGAGAGTTGTGTGATAAAAACAGAAAGAGTGAATTGGTAAGCAAAAAGAATTGAGAGATATATGTGAGATAAAAAATAGAAAGAGAGTTTGTGAGAGTCTACACTTATGATGGATCAAATTGATACTGCTAGGCATCAACTTAGTACTGCCAGTATTAAGTTAGTACTGCCAGGCATATCGTTGTACTGCTGGGAAAAGGTTAATACGGCTAGGCTTAAAATTAGTACTGTTAGGCTAAACTTATAATGCTACATTACTGTTAGTACTGTTTGAGGCATAACAGAATTTCCTTATTTTCATATAGCCGTTGAGATATTTCCACCAACAACATAGCCTATAGGGTTTGACTAATTGCAGAATTCATTATCTTTCTATAAAGATAAGACCAAATTTCATTCAGTCGGTCAACTTACAAACCTAAGTGCTCTCAATATTATCTTAATTAACTTTGTCAGTATTACATACTCTCATAAACGACCTCATCCCAGATGTTAAATCACTCTTTAATCAAACACATGGCAAATTTGGAGTTTTGCGACAAGCACAACATGGTGGCCTACTTACAAAAGTCAGAAGGAAGTGCAGGATTTCACCAGATAATTGATT
>BQNB010022466.1:0-29578 GCA_026074375.1 Tanacetum coccineum | reverse complement strand
GTGCCCGTTTTAGGTTTTAAGTTATATAGCTTTCGTTTTTAGGTTTTATTTAATCGTTTTTGCATATTTAACTTGTAGAAATAGAAAACCAATCATACCTTTGTCATATTCAAACATCAATCATCAATCCGTCATTCGATTTTCCGTTTAAGCCTCGTTGGGACAAAACGACCCGGGAAGTCATACTTCCGGTCACATATATATTTTATTTAGTAAAATTTGACTTCTTGCCTTGGTCAAAGGCAATTAGTTGAGTGTTTGCTTATATATATTATATATATATATATATTATTGACGAATCAATCAGCTGAGTAAATCGCAAGTAATACGTATGAAGTAATTCCCCCTTGATGTGAGTAAACTTATCAAATGCATCATACAACTTACATTCTCTTTCCTGCTTTGTCAAAGATGTACCTTGCATCAGTAATTGAACTCTCTCCCATAAATCTTTAGCAACTCTATGATGATTCACAAGTGAATAGATAATAGCAGGAAGACCTTGAAGAATGATATTGGTAGCTTTCATATCATAATCAACTTGAATTTTCTCAGCATCAGATAATTCCGCATATTTCTTTATTCTGATCACACCATTCTCTTCAACCATAAGCCAAATGAGAAGACCATTTTCAACTGATTCAAGTATCATTCTTCGGTGCTCTCTATTTTGCATGTATAATTCCATTCTAATTTTCCAAGAATCATACAAGTCTTTGTCCAACATAGGTGGACGATTGTCAGTACCGGAGAGTATCATGTACTCAGCAAGAGTATTCTTTTGTCCAAGTGAAATAATTGAATCCAATTCAATTACAATGTGATAAGATAAAATGATCGTACAGTGATTGGAGGTTGTTGTGTGAAAGTGAGTTTTGATTAATGAGTAAAAAGGCTTTTTGGAATACACAGGATTTTACCATTCTTGTTAAACCAGGAAAACAAGTTTTCATGGGATTTTACAAATCAAAGAACAACCGTATAATTCACTTAATAAACGTGTATAGTTCTCCCTTGAAAAATGTATAAATCGCCCTTACCAAACGAATGTATAAATCACCTTCACAAAAGAGAAATGTATAAATCGCCATTAGAAAAATACACGTATAATTCGCCTTTAGAAAGTTCTCGTATAAATCGCCTTAAGAAACAAACACGTATAAATCGCCTTAAGAAACAAACACGTATAAATCGCCTTAAGTGAGAAAACGTATAAATCGCCAGTAAAAGCAAACATGTATAAATGCCTTAAGGGAATACGTATAAATCGCCTTAAGAGAATACGTATAATTCGCTTGACTAAAAGCCACGTATGATTCGCCTATGGAAACGATGTATAAATCGCCTGAGCAATTGAACACATATAAATCTCCTATAGAAACGTATAAATCGCCCAAAACACTACGAAACTCAAAAATCAAAAATCTTAAAAAGACTCACTTTTTGATGTTTTTACCCGGTTTTCTTGTACTTCTTACCTATATAAGACTATTAGAACGTTAAAAACACAAACTTTAACGTTTTTGACACGGAAAATTTGAAATCAAGATTCTTGGTACAAAATCCTCTTTTTAGCCAAAAAGACTCAAAAAGATGACATTTTTTATGGTTTTTGAAAGATTTTCTTGTACTTCTAGTCTATACTAAGATAACTAAGAAAGAAAGTTAAAAGCTTTATGGTTTTTAAACCCTCAAAAGGTGAAAACCTTTTGATGGATTCGAACCAAACTCACGCACAAAAAAGGATATAAAAAACACACACAAAACCTTTACAAACACCCCTTGGCTCTTGATACCAATTGTAGAATATCTTAACACAAGTATAGATTGATTCACTTAGAGTTTTAGAGAGAGAAAGAGATGGTTGGATAAACACTTAGAGAGAGAAAGAAAAATGATAATATAAGCTTAGTGAAAATATGACAAATGAACAACCAACACCCTCTCCATGTGTGGAGAGGGTTTATATATGCCTTACAATGGCCGGATAAGGACCTCTAGTGGGCTTATCCATGGGCCTTTAGCCCGGTTAGCTTTCTAACTTAACCATACAACTTACTACGAGCTATAACTAACTATATTGGTAGTGACCGACATTTTTTGTATTTCTACCAAAATAAGACTCCTGGACGATGGCTAGCTCGCATACCGATGTGGTAGTTGTTTAAGGGACTAAAGGATAATATTGTTGCATAATAAATAATAATAATAAATCCAAATTTCGACTCCGGGGTTATCTAAATAAAGCCTCCATCTCTGGACTCGTAGTTGAGTTGTTTCGAATGAAATAAAAAGGATAACCCCTAAATCATGCAAATTTAGAACCTTAATGTGGACCTTATTCTTACCATATCGTCTCTTTAGGAAAGGATTTCAAACTAATTATGGTCTAAATCGGGTTTACTTTATATTAATAAGGACATAATTTATTTGTCAATAATAAATAATAATAAAATCCTTAGAGGATTTAGGAATAAGGGAGCAAAAAGTAGTTATGCATACACAATTAGCATTTATGAGTAGTGTTAGCATCTAATCTTATATTTGGCTGTGATTTCGTTTTAAGCTTAGTTTGGGGATTGTGAAAAGTTGAGGATGATGAACTCTCATTCTTTAGGCCTTTTAAATAAATTTTATAATAAATTTTATCTTAGTTTTTTATCTATTATTGAATAAGTGGTTAAAACGGGGGTGCTTGCAAAATAAATGATTTTTGAACCTTCTTAATGGACATTTTTTGTTCTTGTTTGATTGTAAGGGGTCATAAGTTAAAGGGAGACAAAATTATTTATTTTCGGGCTTGTTTTATAAACATTGTGTGTGGAACCAACAATGGCTAAGTGTGGAGGAATTTGATGTGTGCTTAAACACACATCATTTATACCCCAGAAAACACTTTTAGTTGGACTAAAAACACTAAAATATGGTTAATTATCTTGCAAATATGTTTGTATTGTGTTTTTATGTCTCACGTGTACTAAGGATTGAAAACAGAGCGAAAATGGTGATTTTCGGGATTGACTCTATCAAGTTTGCTTATTATTTGAAGCCAAGATGAAGTCGGAAAAATCACCCGAGCATGCCATTAGAAAGAGCACGAAAATTCAAGTCAAACGGTGCTTTCATCTTTTATTGGGCCGACCCGATACCATTTATATGGGTCAGACCGACCCATACTTATTAATGGTTCAAGACATGTTAACAACTAAGCCCAGCAAAAATAATGAAATGACTAGGCCTATTTGTATTGCAACTTTCGGCCCAGGAAATGAATTGCAAAACATAGGCCCAAAATACTTTGATATATCAATTTGATGCTAGGAGCTGATTAACAAATGATCCGCGTGCCTTTAAATAATTCAACAATTGTCACGTGAGCTCCCACTATAATTTTCTAAACCAATCGACCAGTGACACGTGGCAGAGGAAATACTTATAATTTGTTTTCAATTGAGGGGTAGAAACGAGTAATGTGCATGCGTTATTTAGACGCAAATAAAGAGGCCACGTGTAATCTTTTCAGTGGAGGGTCGGGTCAGAAATTCGCTGGCAAACATCCGAGGTTGTTATAATTTATGCCAATCATTGGCGGTAGAGGCTTTCGAGGAAATTTCATTCACACGTTTTATCCTTGCAAATTACTAAAACACCCTTTGGACTTGGGCCTTATAAATAGATACAAGCAGTAGACGGGTGTTAGATTTAGTTTATTTTCATAGTAGTGTAGGTTAGTTTTAGGAGTAGTGTAGTATAGTTTTAGCTTATTGTAAAAGCTTTTATAGCTTATTTAGTTTATTGTAATCAACTCTTTTGAGCTTATTATTGAAGATGTTTTGAAGATTGAAGTGCTTATTTTCTTATGGCTTATTCTTTTTCTAATCCTCTATTTTCTTTTCCTTTTAAGCTTATTTTGGCTTATTGTTGCTTCTTGCTTTCTCATAGCTTATTTCTTACTTCAAATAAGCTTTCCGTTGGCTTATTAGATTTAGATCTAAGCCCATATTATCCAAAAAAGATTTTGCTTATTTCATTTTGTCTTCTTCTTTTACTTATTTGGTTTCTTATTTCTTGCTTATGCTCGATTCGAATTGCTAAAAGGGTGTCATGAGTCTTCTACTCGACTTATTCTTTAAGTCTTGAGCACCCTTATTTTCGAGAGCTTATTATTTAGTTTAGTAGGTATAAAAGCTTTTTAGTAGTTAAAATTTTCAATTGCTTATTTACTTTTAAATCTAGTTTTATAAATTGTTTTAAAAATAGTTTATAGTTTTAATCAAAGTTTGTAGATCTTAAAGATTTCATATAGCTTATTTAGATTTTAAAGAAGTTTTAGTTTATAGCTTATTTATCCTAATCTCTTGTTTTCTTGTCTTATATCTTATTTCATCCTTCCATCACCTAAGGCCGGAGCTTAAGGGTCTTATAAGGTTGATAGATGGATAAAGTTTTGATCCTTATGGTTTTTGGAAGTAATTAGTAGATAAAGTTGACACATTTATTTGCTAATTAGTGAAGTAGAAGCTTTAAAGTGATAAGCTTATTTGTTTATTAAGTTTGTAAGATCGGGTGGTTTTATATCATTTCGGTTCATCATTCGGTTATTTCCTCTTTCCCTTTTTAATACTAGTAATTTAGGATTATTTAGCTTAATGTTTATGTTTGATATTATTGTTACTAGCTTATGATTAGTAAGTAGTTTATTAGTGCTTGCTAAGTGATTAGTGGATTGGAAATTAAATGTAGATTGTAAAAAGGTTTGTTAATTAATAATTCTTGATTATTTAGATTTGTATTTTGAATGTTTTGATGGGCAAAATCCAGAAAAATAGTCAAACGACACATCTAGTAATTAATATCTTTATAAGAGATTTTTGTCAATATAAGCCAACGTTGTGAGATAATGATCTTTTCTAAGGAAATTAATTTGTTAAGTAAAACCTTAATTCACACTTGAGGAACTTTCCACGTCACTTAGCAAGCATGTCTTTTTATATAGTTCTTTTCATTTAATTGCTTTGCTTATTTGTTAATTAGTATAATCTAGTTTAGTATTATTTTATTTTTTGTTTAAAACCAAAACCAAAATATTTGTCATTCAAGCATTAAACGAAACATTCTTATAAATTTCAAATTCATATCTCGTTGGGACACGATATTCGAAGGATAAACTATTACTTTTCATAAAGTAATTTTCATCCGACGTGATTACTATATTACTCGATTAGTCGTTCGCGGCGAATCACTAAGCAATCACTTATGTCTCATTCATGGATTTGCCTGAGAATGTGTGGTTTTTTCGCCTTCGCTAGAGAACATATATTGGTCAAGTCAAGAACTGAACAAAACTAATTTATTCTCTTTAGTTCAGTTTATAAAATAATTTTATCAAATTCTTCAGCTTTCTCTTGAGTGAAGTAACTGAGCAATCACATATGTCTCATTCATGGATTTTCATGAGCATTTGGGGTTTTGTCGCCTTCGCTGAAAGATTGATGATGATGAAGATTATAATAATATGTTCAGCATAACATAACACCAAACCTAAACATAGTCCAGCTTTTTCAAACATCAATCTCAAGGTCAGTTTCATAACAAATGGGATTCTCAAAAGTAATATTATCTTATTAAAATAATTTCCTTTTCAAAGAAGTTGTTTAATTAAAATATATTAATATAGGACATCCAAAATTAGAATGACTTTATCATCTTTCTCTCACCTACTTTTTCAGTGAATAGACGGCTGTTCACTATTCTAGGTGTCAGATGCACGCTTTGCTGACTTTCATCTAATACAAAGTTTAGCACACATGTTGAAAACAAACCCTAAACATTCCCCATAACTTCATAAACCCTAGATATCCTTTTGCTAACTCATAACTTCCATATGGCAGTTATCAGATTGTTAAATATAAAATTGAAAGATTCTTAAATCATATAATCCACCACACCTATCACAACTTATTTTCTCATAAACATAGATCAAACTCACCAAAAACACACACACTCATAATCCAAAACAAATCAAATCATCAAAACCCTAATCACATCATAACAGCCCCTAATCACATCAAATGGCCAGAACTAGAATCAATGAGAGTGTATGTATATGATAGATGTGAGTAAGCCTTTGTTGCTGACTGTAAACAAGTATGTGAAAACTAGAAGGTGGAGAGGTTGTGAATAGCTTAATCAGGTTGAACATTTTATAGTTTTAGATGTTTCGTTTTGTCAAAAATTCTTAGGATTCGTGTTGTATGGTCATCAAGTATCAACTCTATATGATCAATAATGTAAATATCTAAACTGTGAAAGTTATATGGAATGCCAACTAATATATTAGAAGAGAATGGAGTTTTCGAGAGACAATACAAACCAAGACACCAGGTTTATAATGGTTTTGTTAATGAAAGCTCTTCTTCGTCCCTACTTCCAATCCCCGAGTATCTACCGCGAGAATTTTACTATGTTCTGACAGGCTTCCCTTCAGGTGTAGGAAGGGTGGAAAACCGTTTTTACACTTCGCCTTCGTTATTTCCGGACACTAAGCTAAATGTCGTTATGTCCTAATCTTAGCTAGAACCAATCTTCCACTTCTACACAAACATATACACTCATACAAGATTAATACTATCGGATAACTAGCACAATCTTAATCTCACAATTACAAAGGATAATTCAATTAAGAATTTGATACTTAGAAGAAGAAGAGGACGGAGATCACTAAATAACTAATTCATTTTTGGCCGAATACGGATGTTCTTCTCATTGCCACTTGATAGGAAGAATAAGAAGGAGAGCTGAGGATTGATCACTATGAATCAAGATTAAAGAAATGGTTGTGATCAGAGATTATAGAGAGAGAAAGAAAGAAGGTTTTTAGATGATAGAAAGTTATCTGAGAAAGAATTCCGTAAAGTGGTATGAGTTTTCAACTGGAACAATATTTATAGAGCAGGAAAACCCCCACGGTCTTCTGCAGGCGGTCCCGGCGGTCCCATATATATCTGGGGGCCGCCAGACATATAAGGGGGACGTCCCAGTAAGACTACGCATTATGTTTTTTGTTACTTTGCTGTGAGGATGGTTGTATTGTTATAGGGAAGAACCTTCCCATTTTGTGGGGGAAATTTTGAAATTGACAAGATTCATGTTTTAAATAAAACTTTTCTTTTTGTTTTTTGTTTTTTTTAATTTTTTAGAAAATATTAGTTGTATATTTATTTTTGTGAAAAAGACTTTTGTAAAAATGTGATGGTTCAACGAGAAACATATTTCGTGTTCAGACATAATCTGTGCATGTATGATTTGTTTGTCCATACCTTAAGTGATTACTAATACTTAGAAATGGAATTTTTACGATTATAATTTGTTAAACGTTTATTTTTATCTATAACGTTTTTACATTTTGGTATTATCAAAAATTAAGAGGTATCGAAACAATATAAAGATAAAGTGTTTTAGAAATTATTTGTATTAAACAATCTACCCTTTTTTGATGATGACAAAAATATAAACTCATTTTTGTTATAAAAATTTTTAAGGTTTCAAATTATTAATGAGTTTTCATTTCTATTTCTCTCCTTGTTCTGTCAAATTCAAAAGGACGATCGTTAGAGATTATTTGTAGAGAGGATGAAAGAAGTTTGACGAGTTATCAAGACTCCCCCTTGTTGCTGATGCTGGCCTTGTTATGGGGCAACAATGGGATCGATCCCTCTTACGAAAATGTTGTTTGCTACAAAACAATGTTAGGGTACAACTGAATGTGCAATGTATATTCTCAATAGTAGCACTTTTATAGCAATTCATGGAAATGCATAAGTTTAATATCATAAGTAGGTGTTCATTCATTTACATTAATAAGCCATGACAATGGAAGCTATTAGATGTGCCAGAACTAAAAGTGAAGGAGATAGATAAATTCATTCATATAATTGTATGAATCATTATAAGATAAGTAGATAGATAAGCATAAAGTATAAAGCGCGTATTTAAGGCATAGAGCTACATAGTGGATTTCTTGAGAATGTAGAAGATCGCATACTCAGAAGGTAAAAGATAGGTTGTTTAATTATTAAGGGAAATTTAAGCATTCAGGAGTGCTCAATTATGGTGAGGGAGGTTGTTATTGAGGATGGAAAGTGTTCTTGGAAGGGACCAATGATGAGAGTTTTGGTACGATTAAAGTCATCTTTCAAATGTACAATAATAGATTTGTCATGGTTGCTAGAAACAATGACATAAGAACTCCGAATAAAGAGTTTACTTGAATAATAAGAATGCTTAGTGGGATATATGGTGCTGGCGTAGGTCGGTTGAAGATTTGTGGCTTTAATTGCTTATTGGAGGTTAATGTCAAGCAGATTTGATAAGTGATGAATTCATTTAAGGTTTTGCGTTGAGTTTGGTTATGGTAGGTGAATCTGAGGATGAAAAAAGGAGTTAGCTAGTGACGCGGAGACGGAGTGGGTAGGTTGAAGGCCCTTTTGTTAAAGGTTGCAAGGTGGTGAAGGTGAAGGTGGTGAGAGAGGAAGGTTATGACTTTGCCTCCAAGGATCTAGAATGGCTTTTCGGTGTTTTTGTAAGTAATCATGAGAGGATTTCTTCGAGGATGACATGTGGATTATGAAAAGAAAGGAGAAATTTAGAGGAGAAGATTTAAATATGTGTGAGGAGGATGAATAAGATGATGTTGTTAAATAGGTTAAGTTTATGCAAAGCATGGTGTTTGGAGATGAAACATCTAAAAGATGTTTGGTTTATTTGGGAAAGGTATAGTTGTTGCTGGAGTATATAGGGACGGGGATACTGAAAAGGAGGAGACAGGAAGAATTTAGTGACTTCCTCTGTTGGCGGTCCTATATAAATTTGGGGCCCTGTGTATTTTAGGGGGGCATTTTCTAGAAAGGACAAAATTCTCCATATGTCGCCTTTTTCAGAATTACCCAAAAATAAGAAGGTTTGAAGGAAGATTTTGGCATTTCCTATATTTTCAAGAATCACATAATCTAGCAAAGATGGGAAGCATGCAATGGAGCTAGGTAGAAGAATATAAATGACATATAAAAGTCCATGAAATGTCATATTACAAGCATCAATAGTGATTAAGGGAAGTTATACATTTACTAGAATATATCATAATAATATCTAGTTTGATTCTACTAGCAAGATAATCCTAACAAGTAATCGTGTTACGTTTCCATATCTAATTTACGTGTGATGATTATGATGCACACATCTAACATCTTCAGGAATTTCATTAGTTGAAGAATTGTGTAAGGAGTTCATTGTTGTTGGATAGGAGATAAATTTGTGATTGTTTGGAGAAAGTTTAGTTAATTTGTCAAGAAATTTTGACAACAAGAGTCCATATGGTAAGAGACCATTGGATCGATGCTTGAAGTCATTTATTCGATTTAGAATGAAATAAGAGATGTTAAAGGGTGTAGAGGAAGTAATGCAAAAGAGCATATAGGCTTCACAGGCCTGTGGAAATCATAGAAGGGGGTGAATACGTTTCTATTTAAAAACTTAAAACATTTTGTATCAAATTATAGATCAAGTTGAACGCAATATGAGAAGTGTGAATAGTATATCTATATTCATTAGAGCATGTCCTAACAATATAAACATAATCACAATACTAACTTCTATTCTTAACACAATCATCATCCAAATAATATAAGCAACAATCAACACACATACAGATCTAATGCTAATATAAATGTAAGGCGATAAGTTAAATAAAGATGTAAAGCGAAAGGTAAAAGAAAGTGCAAACCGAACACAATGATTTATAGTGGTTCGGTCACGAAGCTCCTCTTCGCCCTACTCCACTCCCCGAGTACCCAACTCGAGAGTTACTTCACTAGTCAACAAGCTCCCTTCTCGACGGAGAAAACCACACAACGTTGCTTACATTATTTTCTTACACTAAGCTAGATGTCGAGTTCTTCTTCGGGTACAACCAAACTCATTATGTTTATGGCCACACATAACAAACCGCACAACGTCGCTTATAATGTTTTCTGACACTAAGGTGAATGTCGAGTTCTAATCCTAGATAAAACCAATCTAATATAACTTTTGTATATTGAGGACTAAAATACTAACCGCACAACTTCACAACTATTCACAACTTCATTTCTCTCCACAACTTCACTTCACTTTACTTTACAACTTTGCTTCACTTCACAACTTCACTTCACTTCACGACTTCACTTCACTTCACAACTTCGCTTCACTTCACAACTTCACTCCACTAGACACTAACAAGATCACCCTGATCTAACACTACTTCACTATGATCACCACGATCTAACTATTATACAAATTTAGAATACATGGACTCGATCTATACATTGTGAATGTAAGACATGTCATGAATGCACTAACTAAACTACATAACTTCGTATCTTGACGATAGCGAGAGTTCATATCTTGCACTTAAAGATCTAAGCATGAATCACTTGGAAACAAATGCTTAATATTAAATGATTAAAGGATTATAGGTGATATGTAAACTGATTTTAGACAAAAAAGAATGAGTGCAAAAGGTGAGAAAATTAGTGGGGAACAATCCAGTATTTATAGGCAAGTTGGGGAGCATTTTTGTCTGGCCGGCCCCCTTAATTCATGTATCGGCCCCCTTATCTGTAACCTTTGCCCTTTTTGTGTTCTTAATATTTCATTTATAGTCCTTTGACTATTTGACTTTTGTCAGTTTATTCAGATAATGTACCGTGTTGACGGTGGTTATTTTATGAGAATTGTGGTAATTTATGGTTATTTGTGAATAATATTCCTTTTGGAGGTTATTATTAGCCGACCCCCCTTCTAGCTCCTAAGGCGATCCCCCTTATCACTAAGGGGGCCCGCCATAATTAAGGGGCTCCTACTTTACAAACGCTCCCTAACATTTTGTCCCTTTTCCTGGGAAGGCTCTTAATCCTAGACGGAGCAGCATTTTGTTCATTTTTATAGTGAAAATTTCGAATTCAATAATTTCTATTTGAGAATTAACACCATTTTGCTTATATTATAAAAAATACACTTTGACAAATTATTTTGCGCAACCCTTTATGCGCGTTACTATTCATAAAAATGGAATAGTTTAGGTACATCAAAAAAACACTTTACCTTGTGTGACTCTAACTATCCACAAATATAAAGTTTGTTATGAGTTCACACACTTATAGTGATTTACGTCGGGTGGTCAAAAACTTATGATTTGTTGTTGAACAGACTTGAGACGCCCAGTAGATGTTGACAAACATTGAACGTGCATAATGATGATTTGTGTGAATTATAATAACTCGAGTCACTTTTAACTTTATGTGTTATAGAGTTACATGTTTGCCATCACCAAACATAGAAAGAATGTATAGACATTACAATTATCGGTAATTTTTTTTCTGCAACAACCAACTTAATATTTTGTTTATCACAGTGAATGGCCTTGCGTTTATGTTAGATTATGCTTTAATCTATACGATTCAACTTGATTCAAGATCTAGGGACCAAGTAGAAGTCTATGAGTCCGGGAGATAGAACTTTGCACTATAGGTGCGATGTGAATCTCTCGATAATAGAAGATCGCAAATTTTAACTCCGTAGTCTCCCCTGGATTAATAAAGGGTGGTATATGACTAGCGGGTAACTTAGATTTACAAAGCATCCACATATGACATTAACTTTAGAGCGTACCTACACTAAGTAGACCGTGGACTCACTAGCATAAGAATTCGGCATGAGACAACATAAGATGGGTCAAAGGTCTGATGAGCAAGGTGTTCAATATTCCACCCATTATTGAGATCTTCTAAGATAGTCATATAATTAACTATGTATGCTTTATGAGAATTCATTTAAGTTGTGAACAAATTAAATGATATCGATTTAGGAAAGAAGTCCCCTACAAAGGTTTGATCCACTTTCAATAGATCGAATTCTTTATGCTTTTTCTAAGGTTTCTACGTCTATATATATTAGAATAAATGTAGGGTAGTCTGACTTAAAAAAGTCATCTTAACTTGACACTTCTTTTTCTTGCGTCATTGTGATACTACGGCACATCACTTCTTTTTCTTTCGTATTCTGCTCAATGTCGAAACTTCTCTCACAAAAGTCGCTCATTGTTCTATTATTGTGACCATTTTACCCTTACTTTTTTCCCGAAATTTTAAAGTACAATACATTTTGCATGAAAAAAAGTCACAAATACACACAATGATCCACTTTTGATAGTTTGATGACAAAATGGGAAAAAAAATGATGGCTACACACAAAGACAAAAAAAGTCAAGTTAGATGACTTTTTAAGTCATTAGCCCTAGATAAATCTAACACAACTATAGTAAAAGCTTTGTTTGAATGTATTAAAGATTATGAGGAATCTAATCTTTAATATTAAGAAAAATTATCAATGAAACAGTAATTCAAAATAAATAAGCTCCAATATTATTAATAATAATACAAATACTCTCAAAGTATTAGGGTTACAAAGACCTTGAAGCTAAGAAAAAGATTGATTTTTGGTTTTGGTACGTGTTGGTATATCAATCTCTATTCCCTAGGACCTTCTCTTATACACCAAGGAGTCCTACTCGGCTTACAATACTTTCCTAAGTATATAAAATCTTTTCTATAAATAACTAATACATATCAAGTAAGCAGTACTAAAAAATAGCACTAACTTTATACTAGCAGTACTAACTTAACACTAGCAGTACTAACTTAATACTAGCAGTACTAACTACTTAGAATATTTTTTCCCCCCATTTTTTAAGCATAGTAATTCCTCAGCAGCATGAACTATTAAGCAGCGGGGGGGGGGGGGGCGTTGTACAGCAGTAGTAACTTTCACTAGCAGTCTTAACTTTGTACTAGCAGTAGTAACTTCAGCTGAGCAGTCTTAACTTTTATACCAGCAATAGTAACTACTTAGTATATTTTCTTTAAAGTTCATGAGCAGCACTAACTTCATCAGAGCAGTATTAACATAAACTTGAGCAGCAGTAATTCTAACAGCATCAAAAAGACTTTTAATCCTAACAATCCTCCCCTAAACTTGATATTCTTCTTCAAAATCATCAAGTTTCTTCATTTAAGCTTTCATTAACACCAGGAGAATGCTTCTAAACACTTTTTACTTCTTAAGCTATTTTATGATCAATTTACACAGCTGATAAGCCATTTCACTTTCATAATCAATTTGAAGCTTCTTTTCTAACATCATTGAAAGTGTAGGTGGTGTAAGAGGATACTTCTTCTCTACCAACATGTAAATCTGCATAGACTGCATCCTCAAGAAATGTACTCCACAGGAGTCATACAGCTTCCATTCCAACACTTTGTATCCGTTTTGCAGCTTCCATACTTCATCTTCTACATGTGGTTCAAACATTATTTTCATATCATTCCATAACAGATAATCCATGCTTTCCACTGGTCTTGTTGATCCATATCTAGCTTTTACCAACTTGTACAAGTCTTCCAAATCTTCCCTGTCAAAACTTTTAAGCATTTGACTAAAGATCCTGTACATTTGAGACTTTCCATCAGCTCTTATTATTTGATAATAGCTTTTCTTTCCTTCTTTATGGATCTTCTAGTCAACAATCCTTGGAGAATTAACAGCCAAAGGTATAGCATCAATTGTTACCTCTTCTTCATCTGAAATGAGTTCCATACATTGTTTAAGCTCTGCTATTTCTTGTCATCAAATCCAACCTTTTCATCTGTTGAACGCTCTTGTATCAGCTTTTCTCCTAGCGCTTTTCTTTGCCTTCCACCAATTCTGTTCTAAAGTCTTCAAATGTATTTACCCTTTTGAATGCTCTGTCAAACATCTCTTGGATAGAATCAAACCCTTTTGACTTTAATTCTTTAAGCTTATATCCTTCCATGTTCTTTAGGTAAGTACACATTATTTGTCCTCTTTGACTTTTTGTTTGGTGTTTGTTCTCTCTCTTCTGTCTTATTCTCCGAGCTGGCAAAATGTTTTCTCTCTTTTTCTCGTAAGATATTTAGTAGGAAATAATGTAGCCTTTACGGCATCAACAACTCCTTCCTCTCTACTGTTCTCTGTGCTTCTCTGCAAAACTTTTCAGCCAACTGATGATCAGCAATCAATCTTTGCTGAATATCATCCATTCCTTCCAATCAAAGCAATAGAGAGCTTCCCTTTTTCCTTTTCAACTTTCTCTCTTGCAAGTCTTTCTTCTTCACTAAATAGCTTATTTTTGATAATAGCTTGTAAAACTTATTCCAGGCTTATTTTTAAGCTATTTCGTGGCTTATTTTGGGCTTAAAGGCCACGCTATTTTTCAAAATCACTAGGGAAGTGATTTTGACTATTTTTGTGATATAGCGTATGTTTGTGGACTATTTTTATGGCTTATGGTAGTAACCAAATGCGATATGTAGCTTATTAGCTTATGGTTAAGCTTAATATATGTATTGTGAGCTTATGGACTCACGGCCCAATAAGCCTATTTAAGCCGTGGCTTAATGGGAGGGCTTATTGTGGTTCGAATTATTTTCTACTTATTAGTATAAGCTTATGTATATAAATGGACCTTGATTTTGGACTTGGATCGTATTTTGGACTTATAAATATCTTAATGGACCCTTATTGGGCCTTAAAGCCCAATAAACGATATTTAGTCGTTATAAGAGTTTTGACGGACTTTTTGAAAGTGAAATGTATTTACGAAGTGATATTGAACACTATTTTAGGAAAAATGTTTTAGTAAATGTTAAAGATCAAGATTTTGGAATTTTGTCAAAAAAGTGTCGAAAGTTTGAAAAGTGTTTGAAATAAAGGTTAAAAACCTTGGAAAACGTTGTATGAGCGTACGGGTCATGTCGAAATTTCGTAAAAAGTTTATACTTAGAAATTTTACCTAAAAACATGATATTGAATTTTAAATAATAAAATATTGTTTAATTATTTTATTTATTTAATAAATTTACTAAAAGACGAAAAATATATTTTTCCTCGAAACTTCTCAAATATGTTTATTATGAGTAAACGTTCCATTTTTAACCCTAATATGATTATTTTCACGGTGACTAAGGTTACCGAATGGACTTATCGAGATATATTTATAATTATTAATTA
This sequence comes from Tanacetum coccineum, assembly GCA_026074375.1. Taxonomy (NCBI): domain Eukaryota; kingdom Viridiplantae; phylum Streptophyta; class Magnoliopsida; order Asterales; family Asteraceae; genus Tanacetum; species Tanacetum coccineum. The sequence continues at coordinate 14,455 of BQNB010022466.1, read as the reverse complement.
TAAATATTTACTTATATTACTTATCTATTTTCTCTAAATAGTATAAGTATGTATTATCGAGTAATGGGATTGATATGATTGTGGGAATATGTCGTCAACCATCACACCACTAAACTGTTATGGGTAATTGTACAACGCGTCTAGACTCTATGCATCAAACGTGAAGATTGTTTTGGAAATGAACAATTAAAATGGACATTAACTGGACTAGGTCGTGTGCGGACGTCGTTGCATTTGCTTGAGTGATTAAGATTTGGTTGCTAAAGACTTGCTTGAGGTGAGTTCTCGTAGCCCCATTTTTCTACTGTTTTCCGTTGAGGGAAAATGATACTCAAATTTGTTTTGAACTGTTTTGAATTGAACTGTGTGAAATGTGGTTTTGTTTTTAGGACAAGATATGTGCTTATGACTGCTATGTGAATATTATGTGTTGCATGATTGTTTGGATCGGAGGGGTACGCCTACCCAATATTTGTGTAGATTATTGGAGCGGATGGGTACGCCTACCCTAGTTTGTGTATGGTCCATTCCTAATTTAGTGCTCCAGCTGGTAGGCCCTTTAGGTGCGTAAATGACATATGGTGATTGATTAGAGGGGATGCTATGGGTTGTTTGCATATATATTCACTGGCATATTGCACTATTGTCCACTGTTTAGAATATTGGCACAACTTTTGGGTTTAAGGTCAAACCTACGAGCTCACCAACATTATTGTTGACGTTTTCGAGTATCATTTTCAGGTGAAGTAAAAGAGGAATAAATTGGTGATATGTGATGGCAGACTTAGAAGTATCTCGTATGGATTTTTCATGTGAAGTCTTGTTTGCTTGTTGTTTGATTTTTAGTATTTAGATGTTCTTGGTTTAAGTTTGGATTTGGACCCGTATGTGGGCTATTAGAAGTTGTAAGAGATTATGGATTTGATTGTGATTTGGGACATCACTCGAGGTTGTTCGAGGTTGATGGTCTTCGTAACACTTAAAGTTTATGCATTATAGTTTTCTTTATATTGTATCTTGTGTTATGATTGATCATTATGTTGCATTCCCGAGTTTCCGCCATTGTCGAGGTGTGACAGATTGGTAATCAGAGCCAAGGTTATAAAGAACTAGGTAGGTTGGCCTAGACTATAACCTAAGATCTGTCACTTAGTTGCATATAGGATCTATGTGCGTGGTGTTCCGCTTATGCTTGCTCTCGCGTGTTCACGGTTTGGTGCTTTAGTTATGTCAGTCATTAAAGTGTGTGAGCTCAATATTGAGTATGACTGGGAAAGGATGCAAATATAAGTACGGTGGCCAACGTAGTTATAAGCGTATCACGACACACTCATACTTAGTAATGTCGTTCACACAAATCGATGTTGACACCATAAGGTGGAATTATGTGTATATCTGTATATATAGTAAGATATTCTATATATATGTGAGTCTTCCTGCCTACCTAACATTGCCCATGTTCTCCCTCGTATAGATAATGCCGCCAAGGATGAGGATCCAAAGTGCTGGCCGGCTTACTTCCTAATCATTAGAAGGGGGAACGGGTGTACAGGTTGGTAGAGGTGGGAGGGGTAGAAGACTTAGGGAAGGTAATGATGAGTGTGTTGATGATTTGAACGGTTAAGGAAATGACTAAGGAATGAGAGCTAATGGGGGTGTAGATGGAGTCAATGGGAATGTAGAGGGAGTTAATGGGGGGAGCACCCGACTTCTTGATGATCATTTCCCAACAATTGCAGAACCTCTTACCCGCCATGCTAGTTCAGGGTGGTAACCAAGGAAATGTTGGAAATCAAAACGGTAATGTGGTTAATGAGAATGTTCAGGAGAACGTTGGGAATGTGATAGTAAATGGCAACCGGGTAGGTTGTTTATATAAGGAGTTCTTAGCTTGTAACCCTAAGGAATATGATGGTAAAGGAGGTGTTGTAGTTCTTACTCGATGGATTGAGAAAATGAAGTCTGTGCAAGATATGAGTGGTTGTAGTGTTGACCAAAAAGTAAAATACACTGCTGGTTCATTTGTGGGTAAGGCTTTAACGTGGTGGAACTCTCAGATCCGCACGCTAAGTCGGTAAGTTATTGTTAGTATGTCATGGAATGACTTTAAGTTTATGATGATAGAAGAGTTTTATCCTAGTCATGAAATGCAAAAGTTGGAAACTGAGTTATGGAATCACATCATGGTCGGGGCTGGCCATGCTACGTATACTGAAAGGTTTCATGAGTTGGCTAGGTTAGTTCCACATTTGGTGACTCCAGATAGTAGGATGATTAAGAGGTATGTGTATGGCCTTGCTCCGCAGATCCCTGGGATGGTGGCAGCAACGGAGCCAAAGACTATACAAAAGGCTGTGCAGATTTCTGGTGCACCAACCGATGAGGCTGTTAGAAATGGATTAATTAAGAAGGTTGAGAAAAGAGGAAATGTGGGGGAACCTAGCAAGGATAAGAATGGTAAGGATGATAATAATAGGACTAGGACTGGAAATGCTTTTGCTTCTACCACAAACCCTGTAGGAAGAGAGAATACGGGTACTTGGCCCAAGTGTACCACCTGTAACTCCTACCAAGCACCCAGAGGGCCTTGTCGCACATGCTTCAACTATAACCGCCCAGGTCATTTGGCAAAGGATTGTAGAGGCGTGTTGAGGAATGTGAATCCTGTCAATATTAGAAACCCAACTGTTAGGGCATGTTATGAGTGTGGTAGTACCGACTATGTCAGGTCAGTTTGTCCTAGATTGAATAGGGCACAAGAACCGGAAGAAAATCGTCCAAACTAAGTTGCTGCTAATAACGGGGTTCAAGGTCGTGGAAACCAAGGGAACCGAGCTAGGGGTAGGGATTTCATGTTGGGAGCAGAGGAAGCTCGCCAAGATCCGAACATTGTGACGGGTACGTTTACTTTGAACAATCATTTTGCCACTACCTTATTTGACTTTGGTGCCGACGATAGCTTTGTTTCCACTACTTTTATACCTCTGTTAGGCATAGAGCCCAGCGAATTAGGTTTCAGATATGAGATTGAGATAGCTAGCGGGCAGCTAGTAGAGATTGATAAGGTTATTAATGGTTGCAAACTAGAAATTGAGGGTCATGTTTTTGACATCGATTTGATACCTTTTGGGCATGGGAGTTTTGATGTGATTATAGGTATGGACTGATTGTCTAATTATAAGGCTGAAATAATTTGTCATGAGAAAGTAGTGAGGATGTCACTACCGGATGGCAAGGTGGTTAAAGTATTAGGAGAGAGACCGGAAGAGAAAGCAAGATTTTTGATGAGTGCTAAGGCTAGTGATAAGAAACAAGAAGAGATTGTTGTGGTTAGAGATTTTCCTGAGGTGTTTCTGAATGATTTATCTGGATTACCACCTCTCCGGGAAATTGAGTTCCGGATTGAGTTAATCCCTGGAGCTGTACCAATTGCAAAGTCTCCCTATCGCTTGACACCTTTTGAATTGGAGGAGTTGTCAGGACAACTCAAGGAACTCCAAGACAAAGGTTTCATTCGACCAAGTCCATCGCCTTGGGGAGTGCATGTATTGTTCGTTAAGAAAAAGGATGGTTCTTTTAGGATGTGCATTGATTATAGAGAATTGAACAAGTTGACAGTTAAGAATCGTTATCCGCTTCCTAGGATTGATGATCTATTTGACCAACTGCAAGGGTCGCAGTTTTTCTTAAAGATAGATCTTAGGTCTGGATATCATCAAGCTAAGTCATGAGGATAACCATCCTAAAATACTGTTTTAGAACAACTATATTGGACAATGGTTCACAGTAATGCCCCTTTGGCTGACTAACGCACCAAAGTACTTTTTATGGAGTTTTGAGTATTCATGGATTTGATGAATAGAGTTTGTAGGCCTTATCTTGATAAATTTGTGATAGTGTTTATAGACGATATCTTAATCTACTCTAAGACTCAGGAGGAGCATGTAGAACACTTAAGGTTAGTCTTAGAACTACTCAAGAAGCAGAAACTGTATGCTAAGTTTTTTAAGTGTGAATTCTGGCTAAGAGAAGTGCAGTTTCTTAGGCATGTGATAAATGGTAATGGGATTCATATAGACCCTAGTAAGATCGAAGTTGTTAAGAATTGGAAAGCCCCTAGAACTCTGACTGAGGTTCGTTCGTTCTTAGGATTGGTTGGATATTATCGTAGGTTCATCGAAAACTTTTCTAAGATAGTTAAGTTTCTTACTATCTTGACTCAGAAGTGTAAGACTTTCGATTGGGGTGAGGAACAGGAAATGGCATTTCAAACCTTGAAGGATAGGTTGTGTAATGCGCCTGTTCTAGCTCTCCCCGATGGACCAGAAGACTTTGTGGTATATTGTGATGCATCCGGGATAGGACTAGGTTGTGTGTTAATGCAAAGAGGTAAGGTGATAGCCTATGCGTCTAGGCAGTTGAAAATTCATGAGAAGAATTATACTACCCATGATTTGGAATTGGGAGCAGTTATGTTTGCCCTTAAGATTTAAAGACATTATATGTATGGGACAAAGAGTGTCATTTATATGGATCATAAGAGTCTTCAGCATATCTTTAGTAAAAAAGAGTGGAATATGCGACAGCGTCGCTAGATAGAGTTGTTTAGTGATTATGACTGTGAAATTCGCTACCATCCTGGTAAGGCGAATATGGTGGCTGATGCCCTAAGTAGGAAGAAAAGAGTAAAGCCTAAAAGAGTTAGAGCTATGAATATGACCCTTCAGTCGAGTATCAAGGATATGATATTGTCGGCTTAGAAGGAGGCTGCGGATGAGTCTGCAGGATTGTAGAAAGGTTTAGATGAGATGATAGAACAGAGAAGTGATGGGACTTTATACTACCTGGATCGAATATGGATACCTTTGAATGGTGAGGTGAGAACCTTGATAATGGATGAAGCCTATAAGTCGAAGTACTCTGTACACCCAGGAGCTAATAAGATGTATTACGATTTAAGAGATAGGTATTGGTGGCCTGGAATAAAAAAGGACATAGTTGAGTATGTTAGTAAGTGTTTGACTTGTTTAAAGGTTAAGGCTGAGCATCAAATGCCATCTAGCTTGCTCCAGCAACCTGAGATCCCTGTATGGAAATGAGAAGGAATAGCTATGGATTTTGTGACTAAGTTGCCTAGGACTAGTAGTGGGCACGACATAATCTGAGTCATTGTGGACCGATTGACTAAGTCTGCTCATTTTCTACCTATGCGTGAGGATTATAAGATGGATAAATTGGCTAGATTGTATTTAAATGAGATAGTTGCTAGACATGGTGTGCCGATCTCGATCATATCGGATCATGATAGTCGTTTCACATCAAGGTTTTGGCAGTCAATGCAAGAGGCATTAGGAACCTATTGGCTTATCACCCTCAGACCGATGGTCAGAGTGAGCGTACTATTCAGACTTTAGAAGACATGCTTAGAGCGTGCATCCTAAACTTCGGAGGAAGTTGTGATGTCCATCTTCCGTTGGTTAAGTTTTCGTATAACAATAGTTATCATTCTGGTGTGAGATGTACTCCGTTTGAAGCATTGTATGGTAGAAAGTGTCGTTCGCCAATTATGTGGGCTGAGGTTGGAGAAGGTCAGTTAATAGGACCTGAGTTAGTGCAAGAGACTACCGAAAAGATCTCACAGATTAAGAATAGACTTAAGGTTGCTCGTGATCGTTAGAAAAGTTATGCTGATAAGAGGAGGAAGCCTCTAGAGTTTAATGTAGGTGACTATGTCTTGCTCAAAGTGTCGCCTTGGAAAGGTGTGGTATGCTTTGGGAAGAAAGGGAAATTAGCACCTAGATTTGTTGGACCGTTTAAGATTATTGAAAAAGTAGGCCCCGTCGCCTACAGGTTAGATTTGCCTAAGGAATTGAATAGTGTTCATGACACGTTCCACGTGTCGAACCTTAAGAAGTGTTTGGCTGATCCAACACTGCAAGTGCCCTTGGATGAGATCCAAGTTGATGCTAAGTTGAATTTTGTAAAAGAACCAGTGCAAATCTTGGAAAGAGAGTTTAAGAAGTTAAAGCGTAGTAGGATTGCCATCGTCAAGGTTTGGTGGAATTCGAAACGTGGTCCTTAATTCACGTGGGAACGTGAGGATCAGATGAAACTGAAGTACCCGCATTTGTTTAGTGATGTTAGTAGCTGAATTTCGGGGTTGAAATTCTTTTAAGGAGGTAGAATGTACCATTTGCCCTTTTTGTGTTATGAATATTTCATTTATAGTCATTTGACTATTTGACTTTTGTCAGTTTATTTAGATAATGTATCATGTTGACGGTGGTGATTTTATGAGAATTGTAATAATTTATGGTTATTTGTGATTAATAATCCCTTTTGGAAGGTATTATTATGTTAATTGTATTTCCGGGTGGTTTGACCCGTGAATTTTAAGAAATGCCGAAAAACGCATCATGACACGTCCGTTAATGTCCAAATGAGTTTTGAATGGTTTAAAGTGTAAATATGTCGTGTAAATACTCTAGGTTAATAGAAAAGTATTTTTAAGGTGAATAAAAATGCTAATTAACTTTGGGGAGTATTTTACAGTTGAGTTTTACGAGCTTTTAAGTGATCCCGACACGAAAAGAAAGGCCTGAGACCCCATAGGATCCCATGGCCGGATATATGACAAGAGAAGGGGAGATGAAGACCTTGTCTAGAATTTGTACATAAGATGCTTTCCACTCCCCGTTTCATCATAATCCTTTTTCATTTACAAAAAAATAAAACACACACAAGTGTGTGTGTGCTCTAGGCGTCCGAACCTAGCAACCATAAAAACACCACAAATTTTCCAACTTTAATCAAGAACGAGATACTACGGGTTGATACGAGTATTTAAGTATTCATTTAAACAACGTTTGGGTTGTCCGGTTCGTGTCAAAAACTACATTTTTGAAGATTTTCTTGTAAGTTTTCAAATTTAAATTTCGTTTGTCCTTTTGGGTTTGTATTGATGCATAGATGTTAGTTGTACAAGTTGATTGTTGTGAAAATCGATTTTTGAAAACGAAACGGATAAAAAAGGGGTGTTCGGTTCGTCGGATATAAAAAGGAAAAGGGGGGGTTTTTGTAGTTTTGATGTTGTGGTCATGATGGTTGAATAACATATATTGCTAGATAGCTTATTTTTGATAATAGCTTATATAGCTTATTTGGTGGGCTTTTCATGGCTTATTTGAGCTTATATGCTCACGTCACTATTCATAATCACAAGGGAAGTGATTTTGGTTATTTTCGTGATATGGCGTATGTTTGTGGACTATTTTTATAGCTTATGGTAGTAACCAAATGCGATATGTAGCTTATTAGCTTATGGTTAAGCTTAATATATGTATTGTGGAGCTTATGGACTCACGACCCAATAAGCCTATTTAAGCTGTGGCTTAATAGGAGGGCTTATTGTGGTTTGGATATTTTTTACTTATTAGTATAAGATTATTTTATATAAAATGGACCTGATTTTGGATTTGGATATATTTGGACTTATAAATATCTTAATAGACCCTTATTGGGCTTAAAGCCCATAAATTATATTTAGTCGTTATAAAAGTTTTGACGGACTTTTTGAAAGTAAAATGTATTTACGAAGTGATATTGAACGCTATTTTGGGAAAAATGTTTTAGTAAACGTTAAAGATCAAGATTTTGGAATTTTGTCGGAAAAGTGTCGAAAGTTTGAAAAGTGTTTGAAATAAAGGTTAAAAACCTTGGAAAACTTCGTATGAACGTACGGGTCATGTCGAAATTAGTAAAAAGTTTATACTTATAAATTTTACCTAAAAACATGATTTTGAATTTTAAATAATAAAATATTGTTTAATTATTTTATATATTTAATAAATTCACTAAAAGACAAAAAATATATTTTTTCTCGAAACTTCTCAAATATGTTTATTATGAGTAAACATTCCATTTTTACCCTAATAGTTTATTTTAGGTGACTCAAGAGTTACCGAATGGACTTATCGAGATATATTTATATTTATTAAATTATAAATATTTACTTATATTACTTATTATAAATATTAATTATATTATTATCTATTTTTTCTCTAAATTGTATAAGTATGTATTATCGAGTTTAATGGGATTGATATGATTGGGGGATATGTCGTCATTACCATCACACCACTAAACCTGTTATGGGTAATTGTACAAGAGTCTAGTCTCTATGCATCAATCGTGAAGATTATTTTGGAAATGAATGATAAATGGAATCTAACTGGACTAGGTCATGTGCGGACGTCGTTACATTTGCTTGAGTGATTGAGATTTGGTTGCTAACGACTTGCTTGAGGTGAGTTCTCGTAGCCCCATTTTTCTACTGTTTTCTGTTGGGGGAAAATGATACTCAAATGTGTTTTGAACTGTTTTGAATTGAACTGTGTGAAATGTGGTTTTGTTTTTGGGACAAGATATGTGCTTATGACTGCTATGTGAATATTATGTGTTGCATGATTGTTTGGATCGGATGGGTACGCCTACCCAGTATTTGTGTGATTATTGGAGCGGATGGGTACGCCTACCCTAGTTTGTGTGTGGTCCTGCCCTAATTTAGTGCTCCAGCTGGTAGGCCCTTTAGGTGCGTAAGTGACATATGGTGATTGATTAGCGGGGATGCTATGGGTTGTTTGCATATATATTCACTGTCATATTGCACTATTGTCCACTGTTTGGAATATTGACACAGCTTTTGGGTTTAAGGTCAAACCTACGAGCTCACCAACATTATTGTTGACATTTTCGAGTATCATTTTCAGGTGAAGTGAAAGAGGAATAAATTGGTGATATGTGATGGCAGACTTAGAAGTATCCCGTGTGGATTTTTCATATGAAGTCTTGCTTGCTTGTTGTTTGATTTTTAGTATTTGGATGTTCTTGGTTTAAGTTTGGATTTGGACCCCTGTGTGGGCTATTAGAAGTTGTAAGAGATTATGGATTTGATTGTGATTTGGGACATCACTCGAGGTTGTTCGAGGTTGATGGTCTTCGTAACACTTGAAGTTTATGCATTGTAGTTTTCTCTATATTGTATCTTGTGTTATGATTGATCATTATGTTGCATTCCCGAGTTTCCGCCATTGTCGGGGTGTGACAGATAACAACCCACGTGTCTTGCCTATACTACACTACAACGGTTAGGTATACTACCTAGGGAGTTGTAAAACTGAAGTGGGATTTACAACGCTTATCAAAGTTTTTGGCGCCACTACCGGGGAATAGTATATGTTTCGAATTTTGTAAGGGGCGTTTGGATCAACTTATTTAGCTTGCTTATGGGCTTGTTTGAGCTTAGCAAAGCCGAAAAGCACACTCTTTGCAAAAGTTCACCGCTAAGTGTATCGCAACGTCTAACTGGATATAATGTGAAATCTGCATAAGTTCTTTGAGTAACTTACCATAGTCCATCGCCAGACCTTGAAAATAGAATTAGGGATACCAGTGAGATGAATGAACCAAAGATAAAGCTCCAGTAGGCCACCATGACTCATTGTGATTGACCACATCCCATCAATATGATACTGTTAACAAAGTCATTTGCACAAAAGTCAGATTTGCGTAGTGCTGGCATAATGAGCCGGTCAACTGGTGTTTGGATAAAAAAAACTTATATTTGGTTGAAGAAAGAAACGGCTCAGGACATGTTAGGTTGGCTTAAATCCCTTTTATGTCTAGTTAAACAACTATATAAATAACTAATGTACAACATGATGTATTCTGAGTATAGTCTGACTCATTTCCTATTAAGCCAATTTTATCAAAACAGCTACAGAGAAACATCTTAATCCTCACGTTTCACTAAAATAACTACAACATATATGTGAAGGATTATGTAAAAAATATAAGTAATGTTTTGATTATAAAAAGTATAAGCAATTTCAGATACCCTGTACCCATTTCAGTTTCTATAACTTGGTGTTTATGTAAACGCAACATGGTGCCAGGAAACAATGGGTACAGGGTATCTGAAATTGCTTATATTTTCTGCTAGATAAGCTGTTATAATTAAGCAATAAGATCCGACCAAAAAAATCTTCAAAAATTTTCAATCTAATCCATTTACAACGGGTTTTAGGTAAGATATAATGGTAAGGAAAAGTAAATTTAGTTTCATCTGAGTTTCCTAAATAAACTCATTACTTCAGTTGGTGCAACGAACCAAGAAAAGACCATCCGTATCTAGTATGGCTGGGTTGGAGTGTTCTGGTGCCAGAATGTTAAGCAGGTGAGCATAAGCTTTAGCTTTGTATTTAAATTCCTATAACCTTTGTTTGTAAAACACTTACATTACATGGTTCGCATGCCAAATTTCAAGACCAATTAAAAAATTTATTAGTTTTACATGTATTCCCTTGTTCTCATGTCAGCTGGCTTCTTTGCGGTCCTCTGCAAAGACAATAGTTAGTTGTTGGCCTGACGAACATGATGACCCGTCTAATTTTTTGCTTCAGCGACATCAGTAGGTTCTAAAACCAAATAAAACCAAACCCTATTGGCTTCCTGCTAAAAGTGCATACAGTTGATAAAATAAAAAGGTAAATTCTGACCGGGATATTTGTTTGGGTTGTTCGTAAACCTTAAAAGTAGTATTCTTGCAGTAACTTATTAACAAGTATTTGGAAGGAACTTGAATCAAACAAATCAAGTACCAGTTTATTTGTAAAATATTTTCAACCAGCACGTGATAGTAAAGCAATATATAACGTTGAACTTGTGGGTTGGAGTGTTCTGATGCAAGAACGTTGTGCTTGAATAACTAAATGCTTATTTGCTTATTTTCTAAGGAACTAAGCACATGGGAATAAAACACACTGGCAAATAACATTCTATCATATTGATCTCACTATATTCTGCTCTGATAATGTGACCTTTTCGCCAACAAGTTCCAATCGATTTTCACATCCTGAACTCGCACAACTTCTTTAAGCAAACCAAAGTGTAATTTTGTATAAGCCATCATCATATAGATTAAAAAAGACACACAAATATACCTACAAAACATCATTTTCCTATCTCTAGTATACACTACTAAAACACATATACCAGAAATTCAATTTCGCTAATGATTAACGAATTAATCCCTTTTAATGCCCATTACTGTTAACAAACACTAACGCCACTTAAACCACTTCCCGGGGTACTGCTAATACAATAAACTCAAACGATAAATGATTGTGCCATTTCTTGGCTGATTAGATATAGCATTAAAACTAACTTGCTCTGCTAGCTTGTCAATGAGTGTTTCGCCATCTGATTTACGCTCTCAACATCATTTGAAACCAATGAGTGCTTAAAATTCTAAACTGGTGGGATGAGTATGAATAATCTGATATAAAACCAATGAGTGCTTAAAATTCTAGTTCCATTCTCTTAAACCATTGACATATCAATAAACACATTGTGGGCACCAGACGCACATACGTATTATCATTGTTATGAAAGTGAGAAAACATTAAAGAATACAAACCTCTAAAAAATAAAACCAATATAAAGTAAGATTACAGTTAACAAACTCACTTGAAAATCTTTTTCTTCTTCTTTCGATAGCCTCACATTTATCCTAAAAAACATCAAAAACACCACAAATTATTAATCAAATCAATAACCTCAATTAAATCAAAATCAAACCTAATATATACTATCTCATTAAAAATTAAAAAGAAAGTTGATTGAATCTGCTGGGTCGCAGGATATATTTGTGGCGGTGATGCACTCGTAGCCAGATTTATTTGTGTGTGTCAAAACCCAAAAAGAAAACCCCCAAAATATCACGGATTGTAGTAGAAAATTGAGTAAATCCGCTTGTGGTTTGATGAATTTTGTTGTATCACTTTGATTGGATTGGTGAGATGGAAAAGATGAGCGATTGTTCTGGAGTTTTGGTGCGTGTTTTGTATGTGTGATGAGGCACCGGAAGAGATGGAAGAGATAATGAGGCGGTAGAATGTGTTTATTTTGGAACACGTATACAAATTAATATGATGAAGACAATTGTTTCTAACCTTTTTTTAATGGTTTATTACTGTAGATAGCACTGTAGCTCTACTCTCAGCTAACCTTTTTTTTAATCTTTTGTTATTGTAGAAGGTACTGTAGCAAATTATAAAAAAGTGGTTATTGTTCACAATGTGACTGGGGGAAGAGTACCACTAAGGTATAAATTTATAAATATATGATCCAACGGTAGAATACTAAATGGTCGTTAATTAGTTCGTTTACGAATAATTAAAAATAAGGCTTTTTAATTAATGTGTAATTAAAAGTAATTATACATAATAATTAGAAAAGTCAAAAAAAACACCAAGGGGTGTTTTTGTTGGGTTCGACTGGCCTAAGCCCAAGAGGGGTGTTCATGGGTTTTTATGATAGCTTTGTCCCTAGGCTAAGTTAATTATGGATACCCTAATTCACCTAGTATATAAGGAGGGGTTCTAAGCTCATAATGCTCATCTCATTCTCTTCTTCCTCTCTCTCTCTCTTTGGTCGAACAAAACAAGCACCCCATAAAGGAGTTTGAGCTTTAACCGAAGTTCTAGTATTCTTTACTCATTGGTTCTTGGAACTAGCATTCGGGTGATATTGTATAACATGTAGTGTGGATACACATAGAGGTTGTTTACTTTAGCAATTCCAAGAGGTTTCAGTATTAGCATGGGTTTTATACACGTGCGTATTCTCAAGAAGCTCCGGTTCTTCACATAGCTTGGTTGTTATTTGTTATGTTTTCTTTTATGTTTTTTATGTTAATTATAGTTGCTATATGAGTTTAATTTCGATGCGTAGCTCGTAGAATATTATGTGTAATATTAGGTTATTAGATAACGATTTCCAACACAATATACCTTCAAATTTTGATTTTTTGCTCGACCTACTTTAGTTTGAATATATGATATGTGATGAATCTTTAGGAAAAAAATTAGGTAGTCAAATTTTACACCTTTAAAAGCTTTGCTTATTTTAAAATGGACTTAGGACTAGACAATTTTTAAAGCTGAAACGGACCCTACATTCTTATGATTCTATTTAAAATGAACTCAATTCTTATATAGGTTAGAAAATTCAAAGGGTGATTGGTTTAGCCAATTCCGAGAGTCTATTGACTTATTGACAAGTTATCAAGATGTGGCGATCAACATCATTATAAAATGTCATAACAAGTCGCGTTAGATTGTTACGACAAACCCATCACACGTAGTTACACGGGGATCATCTTCGCTTTGCGCTTTCTTTGCTAAGTCCGTAACTTAATTAAGCTAATAAGCTTTTATAAGATGCTAAAAGTAAGCTTTCTAAAAATGATTGCAAGTCTGATACAAAACACATAAATATATTACAAAAAATAACCTAATAAACCAAAGGAAAATATTTTTGAGACCTAAAAAAAATGAGATTAATTATATGCTTAATTGACGTGTCAATAAATTAGTGGTTTGTGAAAAAACAAATCCTTACACGTGGATTTAGGCGAGGCATCCAAACAATGCTCTAAACCAAATACAACATTTGTGTTTGATAGTCGTTAACACTGTGTTCTCGAGTTAAAGTTACAATAGAAAAAGGAAAAAATGAAAAGAAAACAGAAGATGTTGTATTCTCGAGTACTACAAAAATCCTTATATTACAAAAGATCCAGTTTTTGAATATTCAACGTGCAGTGTTAATGATATGTGTTAATGATATAAATAAATGTTACATTACATAATCAATATGTTACAGGAATTTCAAAAGATCCTAAATAAAGACCCATAAATTTAGACTCAAAACATTTGTTTTTCATATTCTTAACTAAACCATCCCCAAGTTTATAAATAAAGCTTTAATTTTGTACACGCCTAACCACCGCTAACGTCCCACCACCGCCCACGTCCTACCACCGGCCACATCTTACCACCGCCAACGTCACCTCCATTGCCGACGTTATCACCACCGCCATAACTCACCTCTACCGTCACCGCCGGACTTAAAAAGAGTCTTTCAAGCTAAAGGTATTTTTTTTAGTTATTTTTATAGATCTTGACCATTAATAATGTTTGGAGGGTATTTTTTGATAAACTCATAGTTTTTATATCTAGATCTATTGTCTTTTTTATAGATCTATAGTTTATAAATGTTGATCTATAATTTATAAATGTAGATCTAATGTTTTTTGCGTTTTTTTATAAGCCGGAAAAGTCACAACGTCGCAGGTAAAGCCACAGCCTCGTCAGAAAATCGCTGAGGCAGCAGAATAACCGAAAAAGCTTTCCGACTGGTGCGGCAGCCTTGCCGGAAAGTCTCGCCGCTGACGCCACCACTCGCCGGAAAGAAGCGCCTGAATTTTATTATAAATTTGACTTTTGTAAGTATCTTTTTATGTATTTGTGTTTTTTTTACAAATACGATTCTATAGTTTTATTTTTAAAAATCTGTTTTTATTTATTTTTTATTAATCTGAGTTTTTATAATT